>CM042850.1:6749438-6826938 GCA_023653725.1 Bungarus multicinctus
CAAATCAGTACTTCGCAGGGACCCGGCCGAATGGTAGTGGCAGCCGAAGAAGTAAAAACGACACTCCGTGCGTCAGTGGAGTTCCTGGGCAACAGCAGCAAATGACTAGGAAGTTTACACTGGGGAACGGTTCCCTCAAGAAAATCAAGAAAGCCATAATGTTCAATCCTGGGCGGGCAAACAGACCGCCTGGGAGATTGAGAATCATTATTACTTGAAATTCCGCTCTCATGCTACAGGGCTTATAAATGACACTATATTTTGCTTACAGCGAGAGGTTCTCCTGTCTAAACATATTAGGGAGAACGAAAAAACTACTCGGGAAGCCCAACTGCTTGGTGACAAATATGAAGATTTTGAGAAGAAATTAGGAATATAGGCCTGCAAGTGTTTATCATTTATTCGGTGCCCAGTACAATCCCACTGGCTATCATACAAAAGACGGGAATATTAATCTATATATATTGTTTTCCTTAGTTTTCGCGGGTATTTATTTATTTGTGACATTTAGGTTTTTTCGGTATTTCCCACCGTAATATTTGTTGTTTATTACTCGCGACGTTTCAGCAGAATCTCACTGCACAGCTTCAGACTTTTTAATTTTTTTTTTTTTTATTCATTATTACTCCGAGGAAGCACAAGGCCGAAGACACAAGCTGAGAGATGAATGAGACTTCAGTCGAAATGTCGCCTAGATACTCCAATTTCCTACGCGGGGAAACCCACAGAATCCAGATCCATATATAATATATATATATCTTTGTCTTACAACACCCTGTTAGCCCCATTAAGGGAGAAGCATACTGCTTTCTTTTCTGTCCTTTCGGCTCAGTCACCAGAGACCATACGACAGAAGCTATTCTTTTCGCGTTGCCTTTTGTTTACATTTGTTTAAGTTTTTTAAGCTGATAGATTTTTTAAATTACAAAATAAGGAAGACTTATAATCTATTCGACTGTTAGCCTCTTCAGCTAGCCATAATACCCGTACGGAATTCGGAACCAGGGAATCCTTCCCGGTGTCGAATTCCCGTACGGGTATGCTAGCTGAAGAGAGCTAACTACTCGAAATAGATCTATACTAGTCCTCCTTATTTTAGTAATTTAAAAAATTTTTTAATCGCTTCAAAACCTACCATTATAGTAGTATATCTATATATATTATGTATGTATTATGTAGTTAATGTATGTATTTAATAATAAATATAAGAAGGGGGCGTGCAGGACGGGCAATCAATGGTGCCTACCCTCCTGTCTTATTGTTTCTTTTTTATTTTTCTATATGTACCCACTTCATGTATTCCTAACTAGGTATTACTTAACTACCTCTTATGTTGTAGCGTTGACAATAAATAAATTCTAAATATTTATAGCCGAGGGTTGAGTGTGGCACTCTTTGGTGCTCGGAGAGCCTTTGGGGGTTTGCTTGCAGAATTTCATAACCCAAATTAGATATATCATCATGTTATAATGGATTAGTGGGTGTGAGGAGGAGGGAGAAGAGGAGGGAGAAAGGGAGAAGGAGGAGGGTTTGGGGTCCCTCGTGCTCTCAAAGCTTGGTTGATTTCTTGCAGACATTTCATTATCCAGCTATGTAACATCATCCAAGCTAGAAGGCAGTGGGGTTTGTAGAGAAGAGGGAGGAGGAGGGAAGAAAGAAGAAGGAGGAGGAGGAGAACTGTGGGGTCCTTGGTGCTTTCTGAGCTTGGTTGTTGTCTTGCAAACATTTCATTACCCAATTAGGTGACATCATCAATGCTAGAAGGGAGGAGAGTTGGTGGAGTGAAGGATGGAGGATTGAGGAGCAGGAGGAGGACTATAGGATTCTTGGTCCTCTCCGAACTTGGTTGTTTTCCTTATAGACCTTTCATTACCCAAGTAGGTTATAATCATCTGTGCTAGAAAGAGAATGGGGCTTGTGGAGGAAGAGGAGGGGTCCTTGGTGGTTTCTGATCTTGGTAGTTTTCTTGCAAACCCAAAGGTGCTTTTTCAAGAGGCCACTGGACTTTCTGATTTTTCTTTGAAGACATTTCGCTTTGCATCCAAGAAGCTTCTTGAGAGCTTCTTGGATGAGAAGAACCTCTCATCCAAGAAGCTTCTACGAGAACTGAAGAAGCTTCTTGGATGAGAAGCGAAACATCTTCCCAAAAAAAAAAACCCTCCAGAAAGTCCAGTGGCCTCTTGAAAAAGCACTTTTGAAGCAACCACGACCTTGAATGATTGAGAATCTCCATAGACATTTTCATGCAGGACGTTTCATTACCCAACTAGGTGACATCATCAGTGCTGGAAGAGAGTGAGGTTTGCTCTCTAGTGTTGGTGGGAGAGTTTTTGCTTCTCTTGCTTTACATGGAACGAGAATAGAAAGGGGCTAAAGTAGAAGAAAAGCTTGGCCTGCATCTGTGTAGAAAAAAAAATCCACAAAACCCAAAACGAAATGAAACTCTTGCTTCTAGCCAAGGACATCTGGCTGCTTTCTGTGAATGCCTGTTGTGGAGCTTAACACCACAAAATATGCTTACCTCTGACCTCAGACTAAGCTCTTGCTTCTAGTTCGAGACATCTGGTGTGTTTATGAATGTCTGCTGTGGACTTGACAGGGCAAATATGCCTTTAGTGGTCTCAAATTAAGCATCGTCTTGTATCATTATGTGTTGCTTGGTGAGCTTTATTTTTTGCCGCGGTTTCCAAAGACGCGACGTTGCATAAATACAGGCATGCCTCGACTTACAACAGTCCATTTACTGACCAGTGGTGGGATTCCACTGCTGTAACAACCTGTTTGGTGAGCTGCGCACGCAACGGTGCATTTGAGAATAGCTCGAAAACTTGCCTTCTACTGCAGGCCCTGTGAGTAAAAACAGCCGAGTGTGGCAATTCACACTGCCATGTCAAACAGCTGGGCAGCTCCGGTGGCCTAGAGGTGGAACTCTTTGCCTCACAATCAGGAGGCTGTGAGTTCAATCCTAGGTAGAGGCTAATAATTGCAATAGACTCTCCTGCTTGAGCAGGGGGTTGGGCTTGATGACCTCCAAGGTCCCTTCCAACTCTGTTATTCTATGAAAGCAGTGGTGGGATTCAATTTTTTTTTACTACTGGTTCTGTGGGCATGGCTTGGTGGGCATGGCTGGGGAAGGATACTGCAAAATCCCCATTCCCTCCCCACCCCTCTAACCTGCTTTTCAGCTCTGTTCTCCTGTGCAGGGCAACCAAAGGAGACCCAGCCAATCAGCTGGGACTCAGGAGGTGGAGAATAGATGGAGGCAGAACCAGTCAGAGGTGGGATTTGCCGATTCGCCCAACTACTCAAAACTTTTTGCTACTAGCTCTCCAGAACCGGTCAGAACCTGTTGAATACACCTCTGGTCCTCACCCTACTAACCTGCTTTCCAGCTCCATTCTCCTGTGCAGGGCAACCAAAAAAGACCCAACTGATCAGCTGGGACTTGGGAGGCAGAGAATAGATAAGGGCAGGGCCAGTCAGAGGTGGCATTGGCTGGTTCTCCGAACTATTCACAATTTCCTCTACCGGTTCTACAAAACCGGTCAGAACCTGCTGAATATCACCTCTGAATGAAAGGAAATATAGGACAGACTAACACAGGGGTGATTGGATGGACCAACTGATCACTGGAGCTACCAGTTCGCCTGAACCAGTCCATACCAGTTGAATCCCACCCCTGCTTACAATCGCTTTTTATACTTACACCTGGTAGTAACGTAATCAAAATTCAGACGCTTGGCAACTGACTCATATTTATGATGGTTGTAGTCACCTTTTGTGACCTTCTTATGAGCAAGAAAGGTCATAAAATGGGTTGGGGAGGAAATCCCTTAACGAATGGCAACTGCAATTTTGTAGTTGTAAGTCAGGAACTGCCTGTAATGCTGGCTATGCATAACGCTAAAGGAGTTTGGAAGATCTTAGGGGTTCGTGCACAGCTTATTTGTTGTAAATGAACATTTTAAGCTAAATTCCCGCTTGGCATGGGAATGCATGCATTCCTCGACTTAACAACTGCAACCAAGCCCAAATTTTCCATTGCTCCAATCACAATTGCTTCTGCTAAGCAAGACAGGTGAGTTTAAGTGAGTTCTGTCCCCATTTTGCAACCTTTCTTGCCATGGTTTTAAGTTAAGGTTAAGGGAATCACTGCAGTTGTTAAGTGAGTCACACGGTCGTTCGGCGAATCTGGCTTCCCTGTTGACTTTGCTTGTCAGAAGTTTGCAAAAGGGGATCATGTGACCCCCCAGGTAAATACGAGTCAGTTGCCAAGCACCTGAATTTGGATCACATGGCCACAAGGATGCTGCAACGGTCATAAGTGTGAAAACGGTCAGAAGTTGGTTTTCTCAGTGCCGTTCTAATTTTGAATGCTCACTAAAACAAATGATTCTAAATTGAGGAATACCTGTATGTGGCATAACCCTCCATTGTTCCGATTTCCAATTCATTCTTGTTTTTTTTTTTTTTTAAAGGATTTAAAAGTAATCGACTTTCCAGCAACTCTTGGAAATTATTAGGATCTGCAGTCCTTAGCTTTATTTTATTTTTTTCGGCTAATTTCTAAACCTGGTTGCAATCTTATAAAAAGTCGATCATTTCTTGGGTAAACATTGGATATTCTGCCATTGTCGAAAGAAATGACAGAAGAAAAGAAGACAGAAAGAAGAAAGAAAGAAAGAAAAGAAATAAAGAAAGAAAGACAGAACAGAAAGAAAGAAAGAAAGAAAAAAGAAAAGACGACATAAAGACAGAAAGAAAGAAAAGAAAGAAAGAAAGAAGAAAGAACGGTGGAAGGAGCGCGAAGGGAGGGAGGAAGGGGAAAGAAAAGAAGGAAGGAGGAAGGACGAGAGAGAGTGAAGGCGGGAGGGAGGGCAGAGAGAAAGAAAGCGGGGATGAAGGGAAAAGAAGAAAGAAAGAAAGAAAGAAAAGAGAAGAAAAGAAGGAGGAAAGAAAGATATAGGAAGGGAAATAAGAAAGAAAGAGAGAGAAAGGAAGAAGAAAGAGAGAGGAAGGGAGAAAGAAAGGAAGGAAGAAAAAGAGAGAGGGGGAGGGAAGGAGGAAGGGAGAAAGAAAGGAAGGAAAGAGGAAGGAAGAGAGAGAGAGGGAAGAAGGGAGGGAGAGAGAGAGAAAGAAAGAAAGAAAGAAGGAAAGAAAAAGAAAGAGAGAGGGAGAGGGAGGGAGAAAGAAAGGAAGAAAGAAAAAGAGAGAGGGGGAGGGAGGGAGAGAGAGAGAGAGAAAGAAAAGAAAAGAAAAGAAAAGAAAAGAAAAGAAAAGAAAAGAAAAGAAAAGAAAAGAAAAGACATCCAGCCACATGGCATTCCGGACTTGTTCACGGTAGGCTTTAAAATATTTTTTGCAGCGTTAGCATTCAGCTCCGAAAGATTACCCCACATCTAATCAAACGCAGGTTTTCATGGCTGATAAAAAATAATTAATCTGCAGATCCCACTGTGAGCAACTTTGTGAATGCACGCTTGCATGAATGCTACAGGGGACCTTATTTGATTGTATCCATCTTCCCTTTTAACAAGTCAAAGCGTAGAAAGTTGACGAGCATTTTCCAAAAAAAAAAGAAAATTTTCACAGCAACGCAGGGCTTTTCTTTATTTTTTTAGCAGCCCTTCCTGGAAGGATCATGCGACTATGCAGACAGGGTGAGCAGTCCAAGAAGGACCCGGGGGGGGGGGGGGGGGGAGACTAATTATAATCACATTTTATGGGTAGTTCTTGACTTGCAACCACTCATTTTAATGACCATTCAAAGTTACAACGGCACGTGAAAACAATGACTTATAAATGTTTTTTTTTTTTCACATTTACGACTGTTGCAGTTTCCCCGTGGTCATGGGGTCAAAATTTGGGCGCGTGGAAACCGGCATGTATTTATGTGTCCTGGATTCATGAGATCCCCTTTTGCAACCTTCTGACAAGCAAAATCAATGGGGAGGCCAGATTTACTTAACAACCATGTGATAACTTAGCAACTGCAGGGGTTCACTTAACAACCAGAGCAAGAAAGGTTATAAAATGGGGCGAAACTGACTTAACGACTGTGTTCTGATCCAGCTCCCCCAAATACAACAAACCTTCTGAAGGTAACTCAATGATTGTTTTATTAGGAATGCCAGCAGCCGGCAAAAAGTTTTTCTCTCAACGTGTTGTGGTTTGACGGCAGCCTGTGTAGACGGCAGCGGAATCGGACAGTGAAGAGCGGGGACCAATCTGGGAGTCTGGAGAGGACTCGGTTGAGGGTCCTATGTCCATTGCTGAGATGGGGCCAGGACCATCTGGGAATGGGGTGCTGACTCTGGAGCCTTTGGAGTCTGGCAGCAGTGAGGCAGAGGAACGAGGGGAGCCCGTTCTCAGTGAGTGTGTGCGTAGAACTGCTAGAAGGCAAGAGCAGCTAAGACAAAAGGGGCGACTTGGAAGTAAGGCTGGGAGGTGATGGGCCCTCCCATAAGGTATAAAGGACAGGCAAAGGTGAAGAAACCTTTGCAGGAAGCAAAGTCGTTCGCTCTGTTCGGATTAAATCTTGAAGCTCTGTGTGGACTTTGTACTTCAATTGTTTTTTTTTAATAATTCATTTGGCACTTTAGTTATTGGCAGCAATTCAAAGGAGAGAAAGGTGGGTGCTTATCTCAAGAGACTGCTTGGGACTCCTGACGGGCTGGGAATGAGCATAATTCCCAGCGTTGAAATAAAGCAAGAGTTGTTCTCACTAAGCGTGTGCTTAATTATGGTCTCAGGAAGCCTTGCTCAGAACACAACGCAGGCTAACAAGTTTGTCCGGCAGAGTGATGAATAGCCGTCTGCCACATCTATTCATCTCTGCCCCCTGCCTTTTATCCCCAGAACTAGGGTGGGGCTTCACTAGCAGTGGTGGCTTTTCCATCCCAAGAACCAGCCCATAGATTTCCACTGCTCTCCTCTCCTCTCTGCCTTGTGCATCCATGCATCAGGCACTGGACCCAGCTATTTCTCCTATTCCTCATCAGCCACCTGGGAGCTGTTGACTCTCCATCTGAGGGCTGATGGACGGCTCAGGCTTCATCTCTGTCTCTCTCTCTCTCTCTCTCTCTCTCTGCCAGCTCCATTCCCTCTTCCCCCTCAGAGCTCTCAGGTTGTCCTAATGCTGACCTTGACTCCCACCCTCCTCCTCCTCCTCCTCCTCCTCCTCCTCCTCCTCCTCCTCCTCCTCCTCCTCCTCCTCCTCGGCTGCTGGAGGGGCTGACAGCCAACAGGCCACAACAGACTGTCTGACTTAGCAATTTGGCACTCCAAATTGGGACTCCATTGTGGCCATAAGTTGAGGGCCACCTGTACAGTAAAAGAAACATTTAAGACATTCCCTCAATCAACTGCCCTGTCAAGGAAAATTAAGCTCAACCTTTCTTTGATTTGGAACAATGTGGCTTTTTTTTTTTATCCTGGATTTTTCATTAAAAAAAAAAATCCAAGGGGGGGAGAAAAAAAAATATCTGGAGGCGAAATGCATCTTGAAAAGTAATCAGATAAGAGGAGATGCTTGACCTCGTGTCTGCTCATCCTTCTCTTCTCCCCAAACCTTCTGCTTGATTTCTTCTGGATTAGGCTGTAAAGATAGCAATTTGCCCAGGTCATCAAGTCACTTTTGGAGAGATTTGAGCCCAGACGATGATGTCACGCTCAACTTTGAAAAGGCTCGGTTGACACCACCCTTCTAATTTTATTCCCCGGTGTAGCTCAGCCTCCAAGTCAAAGTTAACATCCAGTATTGGCAGGTGAAGTTGAAACATTTCTGAAGGGAGTAGAAGTTATTTGAACTTCCTCCAGTCGAAGCGGTTCGTCAAATATAATCAGAAGATTAACCTTTTCTTTTAATTGGATGGGATGGACCCTGCTGGTCATCCTGCCAATCGTCTCCCTCCATCCCTTCTCCAGCGTATATTCTCTGTTCTTCCAAAGAGTAGATATTTCAGAATGATGCAATTAAAATACATATATATAAGGAAGATTAATTCAGTACATCCAGGAGTAGGAAATATCTTCCATGAACCTTTGAAAGGAAATATACAAGGGAGTCCTTGACTTAGGACTACAATTTCTGTTGTTAAGAGAGACAATTGTTAAGTGAGTTTTGCCCCATTTTACGACCTTTCTCACCACAGTTGTTAAATGAATTTCTGCCATCAAGTTAGTCACATGGTTGTTAAGAGAATCTGGTTTCCCCATTGACTGTTGTGGCCTGCCGGTGGCTGACAGAGCTGGCAGCAAAGTCGGACTCAACAGAGTGAGGAGGTTGGGGAGGAACCTGGACCAGTCTTGGATGCTGGGGAGGGCTCAGACGAGGCAAAGATTGGCAAAAAAAAAAAAATCAGAAAATAAAATACAGGCTGAATAGTCAAGACCTTGTTGATGATCCAAGCTCTGTAAAGGACCTTGGAATACTCATCTCTAATGATCTAAGTGCTAGAGCCCACTGTAACTATATAGCCAAAAAGGCATTAAGAGTTATTCACCTAATCCTATGTAGCTTTTCCTCTGGTAATATCACACTACTAACTAGAGCATACAAAACATTTGCTAGACCAATACTCGAATACAACTCATCAGTCTGGAACCCACATTATGTATCTGATATTAGCACACTTGAGAAAGTTCAGAAATATTTCACAAGAAAAGTTCTCCACTCCTCTACTCGTTATAGAATACCTTATGCCACCAGACTCAAAATTCTAGACCTAGAAAACCTTGAATTACGCCGTCTTCGGTCTGATCTAAGTATGGTATATAAAATCATACATTGCAAGGTCCTACCTGTCAATGAATACTTCAGCTTCAACCATAACAACACAAGAGCACACAATAGATACAAACGCAAGGTTAATTGCACCAAACTTGATTGCAGAAAATAGACTTCAGCAACAGAGTGATCAATGTCTGGAATGCTCTACCTGACTCTGTGGTTTCTTCCCCAAACCCCCAAAACTTTAACCTTAGACTTTCTACTATTGACCTCACCCCTTTCCTAAGAGGTCTGTAGGGAGCGTGCATAAGCGCACCAACATGCCTACCATCCCTGTCCTATTGTTTCTTTTTTAATTTTTCTTATATGTATCCATGTATTCATAACTATGTTTTTTTTTACATATACCTATTATCTTGTAAGCAATTGACAAATAAATAAACAAATAAATAAATAAATGGGGCCAGGGCAGGCTGACATTCAGCAGCTGCCTTCAGACTCCAGGTAGCAGTGAGGCGGGGGAGTTTCTGGAGCTGGTTCCCAGCCTGCGCATGCACAAGGGCTACCAGAAGACAAGAACAATTGAGAAAGCAGGGTGGACTCAGGAGTAAGGCCACACCTCAGAGGTGATTGGCCCCTCCCATAGGACATAAAAGAGGAATGAATGGGACGTGAGCTTTTGCAGGAAGCAATTAGTTTGTCTGGTCGATTCAAGCTTTGTAAAGTCCTGTTTGACTCTGTGTCAAGTTTGGCCTCGCCCTGCGTCTGGCCATTCGTTCTCTGGCCACATTCCAAGTGCGATAAGGTTGGGTGTTTATAAACATTCCCCTGAAAGACTGTTCGTGAAGCCTTGCAGGCTGTGAATGAATGTAATTCACAGCCAAAAGAGGTTTTGCCGGGACCATGATTGTGTTCTATGCTTTCTAAGGAAGCCTAGATCAGAACATTGCTGATCAGAAGGTCACAAAACGGGATCACATGATCCCGGGACATTGCAAGCGTCATAAATAGGAACCAGTTGCTAAGCACCTGAATTTTGATGATATGCCCATGACTGTTCGGTTCTGTTCCATTACGTTCCATTCCATTCTATTCCCTCTACTGTGGGGTCCTTGGTACTCTCTGAGCTGGGCTATTTTCTTGCAGATGTTTCATTACCCAACTAGGTAATAGTATCAGTGCTAGAAGGGAGTGGTGTTTGCTTTCTGTTTCTATATCAATGGTTTGCCCTTTCAGTGTTGATGGGAACATTGTGTCAGCGTTCCAATGAAACTCCCCATTTCATTCAGCACTCAGAAACAAAAGTTCATCCAAGTAAGAATTTATTGAAGAAGTCATATTGGCATATTTGGGAAAATCTGAATCTGAGACTTCTGGGTTTCCCCTTCCCAATTGAAATTCACAAACCCATCCCCTGCACCCATCAGTCCATCACATGGCCCAATCAAACATCGTCTCAACCGGGTGCAGGGTAACTTGTCCTTGACTTTATGAGAAGAATGTTATTGTGTCTAATGTTCCACCTCTCTGTGCAATCTCCCTTCTCAAATTCCCAGGCATTAAAAATGTTGCAGCTTCGAAGCTTCTAAGTAAAATATGGCTTCCAAAGTTGATACATTGTTCTCTTCTTGGTAGTTCCTTGATAAGGCCGTTGTTTACTGCTTGATTGTTGGTCTGATATTAATCTAATCCCTAATCTAATCTAATCAGATTAATCTAATCTGGGACTGATGCTAATCCCTGTTTATCTGGTTACTATTTGCTGGCGTTTTAGTCTCTTTTGTTTCTTTTTCAACTTTTCAATTCTCTTTTGAATGGTGTGCAGATGTTGTTTATCTCTTTGTGCCTGCTGATACCTCATTTGCCTGAGTGGCAAACTTCCAGGAATTTCCTAGCATTGATCAAGTTGGAACTACGTTAAAGTGAGTCTGTGTATTGGTCAATTAAAGAGTTTTCATCATTGTTGCTCCGGTTAGAAGCCTCACGATTTCCTAGTGGATGATGTCCAAGGAAGACATCAGGACATGCTTGAACATATGTACCCTTATCTTTCCTTTAACTTCTCTCCAAGCAAGCTTGGAGTGGGGTGATTAAGCATTTCCTAAACATTTCCCAAAAGTTTATCAGTGTTCTCAACTCTATTTGGGACACAGAACCATAGATACTTCCATAGTACCTGAAACCAGGACAAGAAGCAATGGGTGGAAGCTGAATAGAATAGAATAACAGAGTTGGAAGGGACCTTGGAGGTCTTCTAGTCCAATCCCCCACTTAGACAGGAAACCCTACACCACTTCAGACAAGTGGTTATCCAATCTCGTCTTAAAAACTTCCAGTGTTGGAGCATTTACAACTTCTGGAGGCAAGTTGTTCCACTGATTAATCGTTCTGTCAGGAAATGTCTCCCTAGTTCTAGGTTGCTTCTCTCCTTGATGAGTTTCTATCCATTGCTTCTTGTCCTGCCCTCAGGTGTTTTGGAGAATAGCTTGACTCCCTCTTCTATGGGGCAGCCCCTGAGATATTGGAAGACTGCTATCATGTCTCCCCTAGTCCTTCTTTTCATCAAACTAGACATACCCAATTCCAGCAACCATTCTTCATATGTTTTAGCCTCCAGTCCCCTAATCCTCTTTGTTGCTCTTCTCTGCACTCTTTCTAGAGTGTCAACATCCTTTTAACCTCATGGCAACCAAAACTGGAGGCCGTATTCCAAGAGTGGCCTTCCCAAGGCCTTATAAAGCTCATCAAAGGGTTGATGGGATGAAGATCATTAAAGAGAGACCCAACATACAGTAGAATTAAGGAGGAATTTCCTGACAGTGAGAACAATTAATCCATGGAACAACTTGCCTCCAGGAGTTGTGGGTGCTCCATCACTGGAGGTCTTCAAATAAAGAAATGGACAACCATTTGTCCAGGATGGTATGAGGACTTCTGCTTTGGGCAAGGGGTAGGACTAGAAGACCTCCAAGGTCCTTTTCTTCTAGCCCTGTGACTCTATGTTTCTATCAGTCATACAGTTTTCACTCCTTTATAGATGTGATTAAGGGCACCTCTTTATAACTGTAGAGAGACAGAAGGAGTGTTTGTTTAAGACAATGAGCTATCTGAGAAACATCATGAATGGTGGTATTGTTGGAAGAAATGTCCATCCAGGTTCAGTTCCAAGTGGGGAGAAAGATCCTGGAAACATAGTGACTGTTTGGAAAAATGGTTTATTGATAAACAGGATGGGTTCCTGGGCAGAAAAGGGAAGAGATGTTGAGAGTCCCTGGGTTTTATACCCTCTCTGGGTTTGAATTTCCTGGGGCACAGGAAGAGTATCCTGATTGGTTGCTATCAGAGGTCATAGCTAACTTCGTAGGTTGTCTGCGTGCTAAGTTTGGTTGAGTCTTGCTGGGTGATGCAATGAAGGGCAATGAAATGGCTCTGCCTGAAGGAGGATCTTTGTTATGTAGAATAACATAGATCTTTGTTATGTAGAATAGACTGGCCCAGGCCTTAATGGCCCATTAATAACAAAGATTGGGAGGGGCGGAGTTTCTGCCTCTCTGAGTTTCTACTTCTCTTTTAGGGGAAATATTCTGCCTTTTTAGCATATCCTAAAATATTTCATTTTCCTAGGAGAGGGGCAGGTTTTAACTTCCAACAGTACATTCCATCTTTCTTTCCTGATTTTTGGTCCTCAGGACTGGCCAATTTTTGCTGTTGTTGTTGTTTCTCTTTTGGGGAGCCATCGGAGAAGAAAGCAGGGGAGGTCTTCCTTCAACTGATCAGGGACGGTTCTAAGGTCTGTCTTAAAATTTCCAAACATGATGTGCCACAAAGGACGGGATTTATTGTATTTTATTTTTTTTTCCCAATCTTAAGGGCAAGTTTTCCAATCAGCCCTCTCCCTTTCATTAAATCCCATCTCCGGAGACCCCGTGATTGACAGGCTGAAAACACAGCTCCTCTCAGCTCGGTGAAGTCATTCCCTTGCGATGTTTATTGATAAAAAGAAAAAAAAAAGGAAGAAAGAAAGAAAGAAACCAGGGCAAGAGCTAACATTTCTGTTTGTGTTTCATGGTTAGTTAACAACCTGATGGACAGGAACGTAACACACACACGCTGCCACCTTCAAAGGGGGTGGGAGGGAAAACCCCTGTAACAATCAATCTTGCATGCCGTGTAACATTTCATTTCTAATCTCAGTCAATGTACTGTAGTTGCCTCCCTTTTGCATATAGAAAAAAAAAAAAGGAGGGGGATTTTCGACCTCAGATTTTGTTGGCTCGATAGGGAAGTGAGAAGAGAAAGGAGTGTGAAGTTTGTTCTTCCTTGACTGGATGCAAATGAGAAGATTTGCACAAACAACACCCTCTTCCCTCTCCTTCAGGCTGCAGGTAGGAGAAGCAGGGGCTACCCCTACAGAGAAATTCCGTGCAGATGCTGCTGAAATCGTGTCATGGTGTGAAATTCATCAGCATTGCAAAAGCTGGAATTACAATGCAGGAAAGTCCTCAGCTGTTGTGGCTCGCCGGCAGCGGGTGCCGACGGCTGAGGAGAGCGAGGACTCAAATGAGGAGCCAGGACCATTAGGGAGTGGACTGCTGCTTTCAGAGATTGTGGGGGCTGGCAGCAGCGATGAGGAGGTTCCCGAGGAGCCTGTGTCAAGTGCGCATGTGCGTGCAGGGCTGCTCGCAGGGAAGAGCAGCTGCAGCAGCACGGGCGACTCGGGAATAAGGCTGCAAGGTAATGGCCCCTCCTTCAAGAAGATAAAAGCCAGCTGTGAATCGGACGTTCTTTGCAGGAAGCAAAGACGTTTTGAAACTCCAGCCTGGTGGACATTACAGTACCTTAAGTTGATATTTGAAGACTCTTGTGTTGTAAAATATTTCTTATCTGTTATTCTTGGCAGCCTTGCACAGTTTTGGCGAGACTCGTGTTTATCAAAGTTAGTTTGCAGCAGCCTTTTAACTGAGGATTCATAAGAATCATTAAAAGGTTTCTGTTCCCTTTGGTTTGTGTTTGTTTTATTGGAAAAGGGGTTGGGTCAGAACATCAGCTTACAACAGTTTGTTCAATGTTACAACCAGGGGTGGGATTCAGCCGGTTTGGGCTGGTTTGAGCGAACTGGATGTTAAATTTACATCCGGTTTCCCAAACTGATAGTTGAACCAACCGGCTGGCCCTGTCCCTCCCCTCCCAGGAGTCTCCACGCAGCCAGTTTTGGATGCAGGTAAGTGATGGGTCCGTGCAGAGTCTCTGGGAGGGTGAGAAACGGCCCTCCTGGAAGTTCCAGCAGGCCACTCCCACCATGGCCACGCCCACCCAGCAACCGGGCAGAGAACCAGTTGTCGGGATTTTTGAATCTCACCCCTGGTTACAATGGCACATCGCCTCTGCTTATCCTAGTTTGATCTCAGGTCCTGTCACTCCAATATTCAGTTCGGGTGGGTGGACCATGACTGGCCATGTATTGAATCCTTCCATCTGTCAGGCATGAAAAATCAGGATCATGTGTAATTTCCATGAGAGATCCTCCCTGATGATGTTACCTAGTTTGGGTAATGAACGTCTTCTTTTTTCATCATCTTTTAATGACCCCACAATCCCTTGAGGGGTGGAGTCTGGGCAACAGAATGGAGCTGAGTGTTTACTGGCCAGATGCCCTTCCTGTCACCAATGCGGAGTTTTTGTTCAGCAGATAGAGATTCTCATTGGGCCCAGAGGGAAACGTCGGCAAGAAAACAAGCTAGCTCAGAGAGCACCAAGGAGCCCTCACGTCAACCCTGAGCTACAAATATTCTCCTTTATTAGTACGTAATTTCCAGTTCAGAAGATTTATACCTCAAGTCTATTTATTTTATTTATTTATTTTAATTTATATACCGCCCCCTCTCCCAATTTGGGATTCGGGGTGGTGTACAGCCCAAATAAAACAATACTATTACAGAGAAAAGTTTAAAATAGATTTAAAAAGATTAAATTAATGGCTGAAGATTAAAAGTACAACAAGACTAAAAACAGGGTAAAAAAGTTAAAAAAATTAAAAACCATTTTAATAATACTAGGCCAGACCGGCCTGTTGAAAAAGGTGGGTCTTTAATGCGCGCTGGAAGGTTTGTAGGTCAGGGATGGTCCGCATCTCTGGGGGTAAGTTGTTCCAGAGGGAGGGTGCTCCCGCAGAGAAGGCCCGTACCCCCGGAACCGCCAGCCGGCATCGCCCAGCTGACGGCACCCCAAGGAGACCCACCCTGTGGGAGCGCACTGGCCGGCGGGAGACCGATGGTGGCAGCAGGCGGTCCCATAAGTACCTGGGTCCCAAGCCATGAAGCACTTTAAAGGTGACCACCAGCACCTTGAATCGCACCCAGAAGGCCACCGGAAGCCAATGCAGCTCGCGCAGGAGCAGTGTAACATGGGAACTACAAGAAGCCCCCAGAACCACCCACACGGCCGCATTCTGGACCAACTGCAGCCTCCGGATGCTCTTCAAGGAGAGCCCCATGTAAAGAGCATTGCAATAGTCTAGGCAGGAGATAACGAGGGCAGACGTGACTGTGCGGAGTGCGCCACAATCCAGAAAGGGCTGCACAAGAATCTGGTGAACCATGGGTCAGCACTAAATCAGAGCCAAATAAGGGTCAACAGAATTCAAAGAGAGTTGGACTTGGAAGGTTTGTGGACATGTAACGATTTTAGGCTGAGTCCTCTCTTGTCTCCACCTCCAAGCTCTGCCTGGTCTTTCCTATACTATCTGCTAGTATCCTGACCTGAAATTTGGGGCAGCCAGTTCAATGGGGCAACTCCCCAAAATATCTTGTTTCTTATTGATATATCTCTGAGGGAGTCCTTAGATGATCATATTGTAGAATAGTTGCCTTGTCTGCCTCACAAGCAGCTGGTGTGGGCAACTCAACTCTATGAGGAACTTCACAAACAGATAACAGTTTAACAGATAATCAGAGGTCATCTAATCCACCCGCCTGCCCAAGCAGGAGACCCTACACCATTTCTGACAAATGGCAGTCCAATCTCTTCTTGAAGGTATCCGGTGATAACGCTCCCACAACTACCGAGGGCAACTTCTGTTCCATGGGTTGATTGTTCTCACTGTCAGAAAGTTTCTCCTTATTTCCAGGTTGAATCTCTCCTTGTTTAGTTTCCATCCATTATTCCTTGTCTGGCCTACAGGTGCCTTGGAAAATAGCTTGACCCTTTCCTCTCTGTGGCAGGCCCTCAAATATTGGAAGAGTGCTATCTCATCTCCCCTGGTCCTTCTCTTCACTAGACTAGCCATGTCCACTTCCTGTAACCATATGTTTTAGCCTCCAGTCCCCTAATCATCCTGGTTGCTCTTCTCTGCACTCTTTCTAGAATCTCAACATCTTTTTTATAGTGTGGTGACCAAAACTGGATGCAGTACTCTAGGTGTGGCCTTTCTAAGGCTTCATAGACTGGGTATTAGTACCTCACTTGATCTTGATTGTATCCCTCTGTTAATGCAATTTAGGATTGCATTGGCTTTTTTGGCTGCTGCTGCACGCTACTCGCTCATATTTAGCTGGTTGTCCACTAAGACTCCAAGATCCCTCTCACAGTTACTGCTATTAAGCCTTGTTTCACCCAGTCTGAATGTGTACTTTTGGTTTTTCTTGCTTAAGTGTAGGACTTTATTTTTCTCCACAACATCCTGCCTATCGAGCAGTTGACCATTTGACTGGCTAGAAGCCAGGATTTCTTTCATCGAGGAAGGGGTGCGTGAGGTGGAATACCCAAGAGGGATTTACATCGAAGTGGGTAGCATGGAATATCAGGGCATGAATTCTCTACAGCCATAGTATCATTTCATCTGGTGGTATCAATAGCACATATGTAGATGGCTCAGTAATTTATGCATCGTCACACCGCATACTTTACATGCCTACACTGACTTGAAATAACCATTATCACTCCTTTTGAGAATGGCAGTATAGTTTTCACAGCTCTGCTCTGCTTTTTAAGTGATGCAAATTAGTAGCTATGTGCTCAACAAACACTGTGTGAGTGTTTGTGTGTGTTTATATTCTTTAAAGCAACTCTTGGTGAGCCCCAAAGGAGCTTTCTTGGTTTTTCCTTCAAGATGGGAACTGGACTTCCTTGTTTTACTTTGAAGACATTTCGCTTCTCAGCCAAGAAGCTTCTTCAGCTCTGACTGGATGGTGGGAGAATGGAAGGATTTATACTCCTTGCAGATGGCTGGTCATTTGCATCCTTTTAGAATGTTGTTGAGGCCACTTGATGGTTTATCTGTGTCTTCAGGGTCATCCAAGTAGTGCAAATGGGTGCGGTGACCCTAAGGACACAGACAAACCTCCAAGTGGTCTCAATGGCTCTCTAAAAGAGGAAAGGAGAGAGGAGGAGGAGGAGGAGGAGATTTGGGAATTGAAATGTGGCTTTATCTTGGCCAGGAGTTGGGGGCTGAGTACTTACTTGATTTTTACAGGTCCTTGAAAAAAGCTAGTAAGACAGGACGTTTATTGTACTTGGTTGATATAGAAAAAGTTTATATTTCAAATAAACTGGCATGAATTATGGAATGTTCTTCGGGAATATGGAGTTTGAAGGTTAGCTGTTCAATGTGATAACAGCAGTATATGATAGCAGTAAAGTTTGAGTGGGAATAAATTGAGTACTTAGTGAGTAGTTCAGCCCTGAGCATGGAATAAGACAAAGATGTGTCATGACCCTTTGGTTGTTTTAACGTATTTTAATAGATAAAAGTATAAGAAACACTTTAGAGACCTCTTAGCTGCAGAGACGACTATATGTCTATTTTTCTTTATAGATGCTGCTGCGATGTTGGCTGAGAAGCTGAGATAATGTTAAATATATTGCATGATCCAGTGAGGTATACAGATCTGAAAATTAATGTATCAAAGGCCAAGTAGTGCAGCTTGGCCGAGAAAACGGAGGGAATGCCTGCAAGTTATCTATTAAAAATACAGGAAGTGAATGAATTTGTCTAGCATGGTAGAAGGTTTACTAGGGATGAAAAATGGATAGAGAAATTTCCCAACGTGCAAAATAGCTTTTAGAAAGCCAGAGGGTAAAAATGCCAACTGCAGTGAGGAATAGAGGTTGATCAAAGGAGCAAAAAGAAAAAAAAAATGGCTTTGTATAACGAGGCTACTCCTGTCAACTCGGTTATAATGCAGAGGGTGGTATTCAGCAGGTTCTGACCAGTTCTGGAGAAGAACCGGTAGCGGAAATTTTGAGTAATTCGGAGAACCGGCAAATACCAGCTCTGACTAGAGATTTTACAGTATCCTTCCCCTGCCACGCCCACCAAGCCACACCCACAGAACCGATAATATATTTTTTTTTTATTCCCACCACTGGTTATATGTGTGGATTGGGTACCTCAGGACAGAGGAGGGCTGCTGCCCGGTTTGCACCGGTTGAAGTGAACTGGTATGAACGATGATCGATTGGCCCCGCCCACCCACGCCTGCTCAACTCTGTCCTATATTTCCGTGTTTTGCAGCTCAACTGAGGCGTGGCACAGCTGATTGCCACCCCTCAGCTGTTTTACTGACCGGCACAGCAGTAGAAGCTAAAGTTTAGAGCTGTACATTGGCGGTTTTCGAATGCTGCCCCCGCGCGCTTACCGAACCAGTAGAATTCCACCACTGCCTCAGGAGAAATGTTTATTTTTTTTAAAAAATGAGGAAAATTAAATAAGGGGCTAAAATATAAGATGAACACTTGCAGGAACCGGGCTTGGCTAGTCTAATGAATAGAAGGACCAGGGGAGACAGGATAGCAGTCTTCCAATATTTGAGGGGCTGCCACAGGGAGGAAGGGGGTCAAGCTATTTTCCAAAGCACCCAAAGGCCAGACAAGGAATAGTGGATGGAAACTGATCAAGGAGAAATTCAACCAGAAGAAACTATCTGACAGTGAGAACATTCAACCCATTGAACAGAAGTTGCCTTCAGAAGTTGTGGGAGCTTCATCCCTAGAAGCTTTCAAGAAGAGATTGGACTGCCATCTGTCAGAAATGGTGTAGGGTCTCCTGCTTGGGCGGAGGGGAGGAGTTGGACTAGATGACCTACAAGGTCCCTTCCAACTCTATTAATCTGTTAAATCTCATTTTTGCTATATTCATAAAACCTGTTTCCTTAATCTTTACTCAGATAATGGTCCCACTTTGAGGACACACAGAGAGATACAGATTAACAGAATTGGAAGGGGCCTTGTAGGTCATCTAGTCCAACCCACCGTCCAAGCAGGAGACCTTACGCCACTTTTGACAGATGGCACTTCTTGAAAGAGAGAAGACTTCTATCTCCAAGAATCAAATATCTCCCACCCCTTGGCTTTCTAGCACTCTTATCATAAAGTCTTGAGAAATGGAGACTTTTTTGAACTGCAATATAACTTTACTATCCTTTGCCTGCTCCCTGGGCCCATATTACATCTCTTTCATTGCTTCTGCTTCAGAATTAAACCATATTTTTTCCCTTAATCATCATGAAAAATTGGAATTTTAGTATGCACTTCAAAATATATTTTCCTTCAAAGTATCTTTGCAGAGATGTATCTCTTCAGGTGCAACTGTCTCTTTTTCCTCCCCAACATATATTTCAACTTATTAAGACATTTATCAAGTTGCATTTCTGTGTGTTTTGATGCGCCCTTTTTTTCACTAAAAAGGACTTAGAAACTCAAACAACATTTTCTCTCAACTATGCCTGGTATCCAGCCCATCCTCTTACAACTTCAAAGATCTTGAAAATCAGACAATGGTAGTCCTTGATTACAAACATTCATTTAGTGACCGTTCAAAGTTACAACAGCGACTGTCAACTCATAAAGTGAAAAAAGCGACTGTCAACTCGTAAAGCATTCCTGGACTCCTTTCAAGTTGCCATAGGGAGGCAGGGGGAGACCTGAAAGAGCAGCAAGGCAATCAAAACCAGAAGTACATTCCACGCATATCTTACCAAGGCTGTATTCCAGGTTACCGATCCAGTTGGAAGGGCATGATCTCTAGAGCCCGTGAAAGTCCTCTGTTGGAGAATGTGTGTGATGACCCAGGGTGGGATACAAAAGGAACAAAGTCACAAAAACAGGTGAAGTCCCTTTAATTCCTTCAACTTGGCTTCAAAAGTCCAATTATCATTGACAGGAGAAAAAACTCCCCCACAAACAGTTGCGAGAAGGAAGGACTTCCATTCAAACTCAAAATACATATAAATTATAAATAGAAAAAAACAACACAAACCATACTGAAGCAATTCATGAGATAAGGCAGGATAAAGGTTTGAAGACATCCACAGATTTCAAAATACACACTGAGAAGGACTCCAGAACTCAGATAATAACTGACAGACTAGAATTATTTCCATGCTTTGCTTCCAGCAACTTTGCCATGAGCAGTTTGTCCTTTTAAACAGTCCTCCCAGCTGCAGCCCATGAAGGGGATCAGGGCCCTTTCCTCCCCTGTAGACCACACCATTCACGTTTCTCCCTTTTCCGCTCCTCCCTGTGTACCCAAGGATGAAGAAGGGGTAGTCCTCCTCTGAATGCCCAGCCGGCCTGTCTCCTTCCCCAGTTTTCTCCACAACCTCCGGAGCCACACTCCTACTCCCTATCAGCTCTTCCTCCTCTCCATCGGAGTTAGATTCTAACATGGGCATGACAACGTGATTTATGACACACCAGCCGAGAAGGTGCTCTGGTTGGAGAATGTGATTTATGACACACCTAGGGGAAGGGGGAAACAGGGTCATAGGTGCACCATAAATTACATGAGTCAGAGCTGGTTTCATTAGGATAAGTGCCGACACGTTGCTCCTAATAAACAATTGGATTTCTTTTGAAGTTTGTCTCGAGGCTCATGGTTTGATTAGAGCATTTGTTGGAACCCTGACAGCGACATATGACCGTTTTCCACAGTTACAACCTTTCCAGCATCCTCAGGGTCATGTGATCAAAATCCAGATGTTTGGCAACTGACTCATATTTATAATGGTTGCAATGTCCCGGGGTCCCCTTTTGCGACCTTCTGATAAGAAAAGTCACAGGGGGGGGGGGCAGATTCACTTAATAACCATGTTACTGTTCTGACTCAAGCCATGTTCACATGTTCAAACAAACGCAAAACAGAGATAAAAGCAAAACCTTTTTAATGTGTCTCTGTGAATTCCGTTCATTCACAGTAAAATGCTATTAAAACTAATTGTCCCAGATAAGAGCAAACCCTTGTGCAAGGCTACCAAGAACACAAGATAAATTGCCAGGAAATATTCAAAGCCAAAAGTCTCTTGGAAAAAAACAAAAACAGGATAGACCAAACTTCCACGATAACTTGAAGTGCAAAAACTTCTTTGCTTCCTGCAAAGAACTGCGGTTTCTCAGCTGGCTTTTATCTTCTCAGGGAGGGGCCATTACCTTGCAGCCTTACTCCCGAGTCGCCTGTGCTGCTGCAGCTGCTCTTTCCTTTGAGCAGCCCTACACGCATGTGCAGTGGGCACAGGCTCCTCGGGAACCTCTTCATCACTGTTGCCAGCCTCCACAATCTCTGAAGGCAGCACTCCACTCCCTGATGGTCCTGGCCCCATCCCTGCATCACACGCAGGGCCCTCATCTGAGTCCTCGCTCTCCGAGACCTCAGCCGTCCACACCTGCAGCACCACAACAGTTACTAACTGGACAATTGCAGTGATTGACTTAACAACTGTGGCGAACAAAGGTTGTAAAATGGGGCAAAGCTCACTTAACTACTGTCTCTCTTAGCAACAGAAATTTTGGACTCAGTTGTGATCGTAAGTCAAGAACCTACCTGTATAATAGTCTTTGAAGAACATCAAAAGAAAAATAAAATAAAATCCCTATTATGTGAATAGAAGTCCCATCGTATAATTTTGTACTTCCTTCCAAATTTTGAAATCGGTTCCTTAATTAAAAAAAAAAAGACAATCAAAAGTCAAATAAAAAAAATAAAAGAGATTTTTTTTTAAAAAAAACACCTCTTTGTTTCAACTTTACTAGCATTTGTTTTTTTCAAAAGCAAGTATCTGGCTTGGTTGCCAAAATGGATTTAGCAGTGTTCTTAATTTTACATTGTGCAGCGGTGCCATAAAATCAATATATGTTGCATGTATGTCACTTCCTTTTTTTTTTTTTTTTTTTGCCTTCAAAAGCTTTCCAAAATCCCAAGGCCTATTTTAGGAATGTCCATATGGATAGGTTTAAAATAAAATTTGAGAAACGGGAATGCATGTTGCTCATAAAATAAAGCCGGCTGTCAGGGAGAATGCTAGAGACTTTGTAGCTTCCAACAGCCAGGTCTAAATAAAGATTCGAGCTTTGATCGAGAAGGTGCAGCGATTCAAATAATGCTGATGGAGCGAGAAAACCAGAAATAATCCCATCAAGGAAGGCCAACAAAGGCCACAAGGAAGTATAAATTGTGTCCGTGCCCATCCTAAAACTTCTCCATTCTAAATCCAAAGAAAAAGACAACTGCATTTATAAGAGAAGCATCTGTAGGAGATTACTAGACTCAGTTTGAGGGAGGGGTCAAATACGTCATGAGTCATGAATCGCTGCATGATCACAAGAGATCTAAGTTCAGCCCACCTTGAATGCTTTTGTGATGACCCAGGGCACAGCATGAAGGCAACACAGCCAGAGAACTGGTATGAGTCCCTTTATTGGCACCAACATTGCCCCCAGTGTCCTGTTTACTTTCCCACAAACCTGCAGCAACCTAGAGCAAACTGATTGCAATCAATCACCCCAGCAGGGCAAGATAATGAGTCCAAGAAGCGAAGAATCATGGGAATAATTCAAACAATCAGTAGGAATGCCAGGAATGCAGGCTACAATTCTGAACACTAGATGAATTCAGCATTTGTTCCCGACAAAAGCCCTTCCCAACTGCCTCTCCTTTAAACTCTCTTTCCAGCTGTGGCTAATGAAGGGAATCAGGGCCCTTTCCTCCCCCGTAAGCCATGCAACCTACATTGCTCTCTTCTGCGTTCTTCCCTGAGTGCCCTAGGATGAGGAGGGGGAGGGCCTTGGTCTTCCTCTGAACACCCTCTCCCATGTTCTACCTTTGCCCTGCTCTGTTCAGCCTGACTTTGCCCTTCCCCAGTTTTCTCCATAACCAAAGGGAGCTGCTCTCCCACTCTCTGTCAGCTGTTCATCTTCCGTCTCAGATTTAGACTCCAACAGGGGCATGACAGCTTTCTTAATTCCTGCTCATTTCCCTTAACCATTAGTAGTTCAGATTAATGTGAAGCACCGGTGAAATTAAGAGATTCAGGTAGTTCAAAGCAGAGGTGCTATTCAACCGGTTCTCACCTATTTGGGTGAACCGGTAGCGGTTATTTGGCATGGGTCGCCGAATCAGTGGCAACGCCTGGCTGGCCACGCCCCAACCCGGATGCCCGGTTGCTCACTTGCGATCGCTCTCCTAGCTTTCCGTTCTCCACATCCTCTTTCTCCCTGGGGGAAAGGAAGAAAGGCTTGGACTCTGCAAATATCACTTTCCCCGTGTGAGTTAAAATGTCTGGAGTGAGAAGGAGTGCGGTCTGACAGAGGGGGTGGGGTGAATTGAGCCTTGGAGCACTTTTGCAATGTAAAAGAAATGCATTTTGGAAGCAGCAAGTCCTTTAAAAACTTTTCCAAGGATTCCCCATGGACGCTGCAAGTATCGCTTTCCCCTTGTGAGTTAAAGTGCTGGAGTGAGAAGGAGTGCAGTCTGACAGAGGGGGTGTGGGAATCCACTCCAGCCTTGGAGAAATTTAAAGGAGCTGCTTCCAAAATGCTTGTCTGTTAAGTGTTCCCTCTCTCTCTCTCTCTCTCTGTGTGTGTGTGTGTGTGTGTGTGTGAGAGAGAGAGAGAGAGAGAGAGAGAGAGAGAGAGAGAGAGAGAGAGAGAGAGGAAGGAAGGAAGGAAGGAAGGAAAGAAAGAAAGAAAGAAAGAAAGAAAGAAAGAAAGAAGAGAAAGAAAGAAAAAATAGGAAGAGAGAGAGAGAGATAAAACTCTCTTATTATTTTTAATTGTTCCATTATTTATCATGTTAATATTTTACACTGTTCCTACACATAGAGTGATTTTTCTGCCTTTCTTTTGCCCAGGGTTACCACATATTTTTCAGGGTTTACATGCACTCAATGTCAATAGTCCAGAGCATAAAATACACATGTGTTTAACAAGAGTTGAAAAGGGACCTTGGAGGTCTTCTAGTCCAACCCTCAGCTCAGGCAAGAAAACTGAGGATGCCAAACCCTGAGTAGAAATCCTGGGAAAGGTGTCAGAATAATACTTAGAAGGGACCCTGGGGTGAACTTTATACCATTTCTGAGAAATGGCTGTCCAGTCTTTTCTTAAAAACTTCCAGTGATTGAACACCCAGGACTTCTGGAGACATTCAGTTACACTGGTTAATTGTTCTCACTGTCTGGAAGTTTCTCCTTAGTTTTAGGTTGCTTCTCTCTGTTCAGTTTCCATCCATTGATTCTTGTTTGCATTCTGCTTCTTTGGAAAACACATTGTCCCCCTTTCTTTGTGGCAGTCTCTTAAAAGCCTGTTGCCTATCACACTCTTGAGTAAAGCATGTGAGCCATTTCCTCCTTTCAGTGGTCCATGAAAGTACATCTATAGTATGCAGATAATAAAGTCAAAAAAGGTGAACAACATTTTTACAGAACTATAGATAAGTTGAGGCTGGGTGATAAGGAATGGCTGGGAGGGGAGGAGCCAGGTGAGGCACCCCTTGATGTGAGTGACATTGAGTTGGCCATGCCCACCCAGTCACATGACCACCAAGCACGCCCACCCAGTCACATGACCACCACAGCATGCCCACCAAATAAGCCACGCCCACAGAACCAGTAGCAAAAAAATTTGAATTCCACCACTGGTTCAAACAAGTATAAAGATTTATTGCAAGTTCTCTACAAGAATCTGATTAACTAACAGTTAAAGGAAACGAGCAAGAGATAAGACAGGGATTCAAGGAAGCCTTGATCTCTTGTGGGTGTGCAGGGAATGATGACTGAAGAGGCTTCTTGGATGAGAAGCGAAACGTCTTCAAAGAAAAATCAAGAAAGTCCAGTTGCCTCTTGAAAAAGCACCTTTGGGACCACCATGATCTGGATGACTGAGAATCTCCATAGATCCAATGACTAATGATGCATTTGACCCCACCCTCAGGTCAGCACTGGTCATCTCCTACAACATTACTGTATGATAGACTTCAAGAGTTTCACACTAAATGAGAATAGTTTCTTTTGTGAAATAGGTGCCTTTATTTTATTTTTATTTTATTTATTTTTATTTATATTTATATGCCACCCTTCTCCAGAGACTCAGGGCGGCTTACAGTCTATGGAGCACTATGCTAAGTGCTCGGCAATAGCCTTCATTCCATTGTATATGCCTGCTTATTACTAGGGCTTTTGGCGCCCCCAAGCGGCATTTTTACAAAGTCAGCTTATTGCCCCCAACAATCTTGGGTCCTCAATTTACCTACCCCGAGAGGATGGAAGGCTGAGTCAATCTTGAGCCTGGTGGGATTCGAACCTGCACTAATTGCAGGCAATTGAGCTAAGTGCTAGATGATTAACAGCCTGCACCACCAAGGCCTTGTCCTGAAATCATTCAGATGAGAAATGTTCTCCCCTTCCATTAAATAAACTCAGGGAAATCAAGCATGTCACCATCAAGGGTGGCCTAGGGTAGCGGTATCTCTAGGAGGACTTCTGGGGAAACATAGAAACTTTTGGATGTGATGTTTCCACATCCTCACCATGAGTTGTCTCTTTATGTGTTAAAACCACCTGCCAATGTGTAGGAAGACTTTTGGTGTAAGTGTTGGCCTGTTGCCTTCCATCTTAGTTAGTGGAACCACAACGTTGCTTGTTTGACATGCTTGAGAGCTGGAAGGGGGAGAGCAGAGGTGGTATTCAGCAGGTTCTGACCAGTTCTAGAAAACCGGTAGCGGAAATTTTGAGTAGTTTGGAGAACCAACAAATCCCACCTCTGACTGGCCCCGCCCCCATCTCTTCTCCACCTCCCAAGTGCCAGCTGATTGGCTGGGCCTTCTTTGGTTGTCCTGCACAGGAGAACGGAGCTGGAAAGCAGGTTAGTGGGGTAGGGAAGGAAGGGGATTTTGCAGTATCCTTCCCCTGCCATGCCCACCAAGCCATGCCCACAGACCTGGTAGTAAAAAAAAAATGAATCCCACCACTGGGGAAGAGCTGAGCTGGATAGAACTCTAGCAAAAACAACATAGCTGGACGATGAGCCAGCTACATTCTAATGGCTGCTTGGACAGAGGAAGGAGAAGTGAAGTTGCTAGGAAATATTTACTATAAATATCTATAGACCCCTCACATCCTGGACATAAACTGTTTCAGCTCCTTCCCTCAAAACGCTATAGAGCCCTGCACACCAGAATAACCGGACACAAGGACAGTTTTTTTCCCGAAAGCCATCACTCTGTTAAACAAATAATTCCCTCAACACTTTTCAACTATTACAAAGTCTGCACTACTATTACTGCTAATCTTCTCATCACTCCTTATCACCCATCCCCTCCCACTTGAGACTGTATGATTGTAACTTTGTTCCTTGTATCCTTACGATTTATATTGACTGTTTCCTAGTATGATTTGATTGTTGATTGTACCCTATGATTATCATTAAGTATGTTATGATTCTTGATTCTTAATGAATGTATCTTTTTTTTATGTATACTGAAAGTATTTACACCAAGACAAATTCCTTGTGTGTCCAATCACACTTGGCCAATAAAGAATTCTATTCTATTCTATTCTATTCTATTCTATTCTATTCTATTCTATTCTATTCTATTCTATTCTATTCTATTCTATTCTATTCTGAAACCGTTTCACATCCTGGTTGGACAATATGACATATTGTTTTGTAAATTTGAGAAAATTCTAGTTATCATGATGTGGAAAGCTGGGAAACTTTCCATAATGGCTTTCCACTAGTTAGTGCTAAGATGGTTTATATATTAATAAACTTATTGTTTGAGAAATTAAAATGCCTCTGAGTTTATTTTATAATGGTTGCATCTCTTGGAATCTGACATTTGCATTTCTACATTGCCATCAAATGTTGGGACCCACCCAGAGTTGGTTATAAGGTCGGGGGAGGCTACATAAATCTGTTTTCAATGCAATGCAATACAATCAAATACTCTCCATTTTTTACAACCCTGTAATCCCTAAAGTCAGGGAAAGTGGATGAAGGTGAGCATTTACTGGCTAGATGCCACATGGAGTTCACAGCTGATTTTTTTTTTTTCTTTGCACCCTAGGAGAGAAAAACCTGCCGCTACCTAGGATTGAACTCTCAGCCTTCCAAATCAGAAGTGGGCATTTTCACCAACAGGCTACTACCTTGCTCAAATGCAATGCAGTGCAATGCAGTGCAGTGCAGTATAGTACAGAACAATTTAATGCAATGCAATACAATACAATACAATACAATACAATACAATACAATACAATACAATACAATACAATACAATACAATACAATACAATACAATACAATACAATACAATACAATACAATACAATACAATACAATACAATACAATACAATACAGGTAGTCCTTGACTTACAATAGTTCACTTAATAGCTGTTTGAGGTGACAATGGCACTGAAAAAAAATGAATTATGACTATTGCAGAATCCCCATGGTCACCATGATTTACATTCAGATGCTTGACCACTGACTCATATTTATGATGGTTTGCAGTGTCCCTGGGATCATGTGATCCCCTTCTGTCAAGCAAAGCCCACGAGGAAATGAGATTCACTTTAACAACCGTGCTACGAATTTAACAACTGCAGTGATTCACTTAACAAAAACAGCACAAAAAAGTTAATAAAATGGGGGCACTTAACACATTTCTCACTCAGCAATGTAAATTTTGTGCTCAATTGTGGTCGTATGTTGAGGACTACCCGTACAATACAATACAGTCATAAGCCACGTCTTTCTGGTGCATAGCCCTGGTTTTCCTAGTCCAGTTGTCTGTTCTCACAGTAGCCAGCCCTTGCTCAAGGAAAACCACCAATTTATCAATAGGTGGCCTTCAAAGGCAGGCCCACTCCCATCAAAGGCCCACTCCCATCAAAGTCAAAAATCAGTGATGTCCAGAACTTCCATGAATCATTGAGAACCAAATGAAGATTTGGCTTGAGAATGGCTAAACTTCCTTGGACTCTGGGCAAAATTCCCTTTCTTTTTTTCATAGAAATGAAACTCATTGTCCACATATACACAGAAGAGAGAGATTATATGGATAGGATATCCTGCTTTGGCCCCTCAATTTTGCACCATCAGAAACACAGTGAATAGTCCATAAAGCAGGACATTAATTTACATCTCACATATTTTATTTATTTATTTAATTTATTTGTCAAACATGTACATTGATGGGGGAAGGGAGAAATTAAAACCTCTTTTTAACCTGTTCTTTCCCCTTAAATTTTGCTCCCCAAATTGCACATTAAAGCAAAGTTTTATCCTTAAGCATCCAAAATGTTGGCCACCCCTATATGAAAATATCAAGAAGAACATTGGGGGGGGGGGGAATCTGATCCCCCAAGGTGTCCCTTAGCACACACCAACTCATCCCATCATCTTGTTAGTACATAAAAACGGATAGTGTCTGGGTAAAGATTTAAGAGCTGATCAGCTGCTATGATGATGTAATGCTGGGAATGAATCAGCAAGGGTTTTGGGCTGATATTGCTTTAAGAGCCTGTAATAAGAAGAGGCCCTGTTAGGGCGTATCTCTCTCTCTCCGCATGTGCTTCTGTACTGTAATTGCTGATTGCTTTTTTTCTTTTTTGAGGTCTGACTAAAGAACATGTAGCTATATATTCTTTGTAGATAACCACTATGCAGCCTCTGTTTCCTGCATTTGCTCCTGGGTTGTCTCACATAGTCAGTGATGAGTTTCCCATTTTATGCAGTTTTATGTGCATGCTGCTGCGCAAATCAGCTGAGCTAAAAAAACAAGGGAATATAGGTGTCAACTCATAAAATATTTCTCTGGTCTTTTAGAGTTGCCAACAGAAAGGGCCCCCTGGACTAGTGCAACAGCTTGCAAAACTGAAACTGCATTCCTTAAATGTTTTCATAGATAGTTTCTAGGCGACCGAAACTCTAACTGGAGAGTCTGATTGATGACTCTTGGCTAGGGATGTGTCCCATTGGAGAATATGAATTATGATACACCCAGGGGGTGAAAGAAAACCAGGGTCAAAGGATGACAATGAATGATGTGTCTCAGAGTCGGCTATATCCAGGGAGCACCAGTATGTTTACTCCTAATAAATCTTCTTTAAACTTTTAAAATCCAGCTAGAAACTCATGATTTAAATGGGGGTAACTGCTGGAGCCCTGGCGGGTGCAGATGGATGGGCCCAGTCAGAGATGGTATTTGTCAGTTTTGTGAACTAGACAAAATTTCTGCCACTGGTTCGCCAGAACTGGTCCGAACTAGCTGAATACCATCTCTGCCCATAGTCGCACTGTGTGCACTCTGACAGGTAGACCCATCTCTGTTGACAGTTTCCTAAGAGTTGTCACTCCATTTTCCTTGCCACCAAGCTCTTCCCCAATCGCACCGGCTGGGATGGGAGGCCACATGGAAATCCATCTAGCCTAACCTTTCTAACTGGATGCAGAAAAGTATTCCAAGAAACCATACCAAGAACCGATACGAATGCAGTACAAAACTATTTTTTTAAAAAAAGCTCTATAAGTCCTTTTTGGAAACCAAGCAAGGAAGAATTATCACAGCCAAAGACGAAAGAGTTACAAGAGGGGAAAAAAATAATAATAATAATTTCAGTACCTTAATTAGAGACTTCCTTCCGCAGCCATGAGGCAGAGAGAGGACTATTTGGAGAAGAAATAAAATGTATCCATCCTAGGAAGGAAACAGCATTAAAAGAGTTATTAGGAATTGGAACGAATCCATTCCTTCTATAGATATTAAAATTAAAATGCCAAGACAAACACATTTATTACTCTTTGGAGGTGGGAGGGGGGAGAGGAAGAAGTGGCAAAGTTGTGAAAGATTTTATCATCTCAGTAATTATACACATCTATATATTACTGACAAAATTATTTATGGCTCAAGCATCTCATGGCCAGGTTACATGCTCAGCAGAATCAACTGGTAATGTTTTTTTCATAAATTGTAGCACCGTAGGACAAGGGAAGAAAGTTGGACATTGGGCTAAGGAGAAAAATCCTTTTGCGAACAGGAGAAAAAAATTATGTCAAAGAAAATTATGGGTGGTAACCAGTTGAAAGAATGAACATATTGGCAATCCGCACGGTTTCTGGAGAATTTGAGGCCCTTTTGCTCACCGTGTTGTGGCATTTGACCCAATGGCCTTCACAACCGTTTTGTGTCTTCTAGGCAAAGGTGGCTAGAATTGCAACGTTGGCAATTTCAAGCAAACTTTGTAAGGGATAAGATAGCAATGAATGAAGCCCAAAAGCAAAATGTTGGATTGCACTGGGTCGCACAGCAATGATGAACAGGAGCCAAATATGGAAAAACAAGGACATCAGCAACCAAATGTAGGTTAGTTTGCTCTTTCGTGTTCCCGGTAGCTACCTAGGGTTGTGAAATTGGACCTTAAAAAACAAGACAGAGAGAATAGAATAGAATGGAATGGAATGGAATAGAATATAGAATAGAATAAAATAGAATATAGAATGGAATATAGAATGGAATGGAATAGAATAGAATAGAGTGCAGTGCAGTGCACTGCAGTGAGAGACAAAAGAGGAGAGGAGGAGAGGAGAGGAGAAGAGGAGAGGAAAGGAGAATAAAATGGAAGGGAAGGGGAGGGGAGGGGAGGGAAGAGAAGAGAAGAGAAGAGAAGAGAAGAGAAGAGAAGAGAAGAGAAGAGAAGAGAAGAGAAGAGAAGAGAAGAGAAGAGAAGAGAAGAGAAGAGAAGAGAAGAGAGATGGAAGGAACCTTGGAGGTCTTGTAGTCCAGCTCTCTACTCAAGCAGGAGAACCTATACCATCTCAGACAAGTGACTGTCTAGTCTCTTCTTAAAAACCTCCAATGAAGGAGCGCCCACGATTTCTGAAGGCAAGCCCTTCCACTGGTTAATTGTCCTCACTGTTAGGAAGTTCCTTCTAGAAAATGGACTCCTTTTGGGTTGTGGGGCTGGAGAAAGCTCCTGCATATTCTTTGGACAGCAAAAGAGATTAACCAGTGAATAATGGAGCACCTAACACCAGACATGTCACAGGAAGGGAAAATCACGAAACTGTCAGCGTTCCTGTGTGTCTCATGGATCTAGGTAGGACAACTTGCCATGGCCAACTCATTGTGGGACAACTTGCTGTGGGTGAAGAGTTACACTAATATTGAAGACATGGTAGAATAGAATCATTAAATCAAGGATGCAAAAGGAGGGACAAGATAGAATATGAACGACAAACATTAACATAATGTTTACATTTGTTTTAAAAAATAAAATTGACTTGTTGAATTGTCCTGCAAGACATTGTCCAGTGGCAAGTGGGCCTCAGTAAGTTGGCCGTGGTGAGTTGGTTGTGGCACATTGTCCCTGTTGTGGTTCGCCGACAGCCGGTGCAGATGGCAGCGGAATTGGACCGTGGGAAAGAACGGGGACCAGTCCGGGAGTCTGGAGAGGACTTGAATGAGAGTCTGTGTCCGATGCAGAGATGGGGCCAGGACCATCTGGGAGTGGGGTGCTAACTCTGGAGCCTTCGTAGTCTGACAGCAGTGAGGCAGAGGAACAGAGGGAGCCTGTTCCCAGTGCGCGTGTGCGCAGAGCTGCTAGAAGGCACGAACAGCTGAAACAAAAGGGGCGACTCGGGAGTAAGGCTGGGAGGTGATTGCCCCTCCCATAAAGGATAAAGGTCAGGCCAAGATGATGAAACCTTTGCAGGAAGCAAAGTTGTTCAATCGGTTCAGAGTCATCCTTGAAACTCTTTATACTTCGGTTGTTGTTGTTTTTCTGGTTCATTGGACACTTCTGTTATTGGCAGCACTTCAAAGGAAAGAAAGGTGGGTGCTTATCTTGAGGGACTGTTTGAGAATTCATTACTGGCTGGGAATGAAAATAATTCCCAGCGTAGCAATAAAACCAGACTTGTTTTTAAAAGAAGCATATGCATATTTACAGTTTCGGAAGCCTTGGTCAGGACAGTCCCATTCCGAACCTGCCTATTTAAGGGTTCTGCTTTTGTAAAGCAAAGGGAATCGTAAGCCTCATGATTTTGATGCAGCTTCACTTAATAACTAGTCCCAATTGTCGTCGCTAAATGAGAATTACCTGTATGGATGTATGGAATGACCATATAGTTCTTTCTCAAATTACTTCAGTTCTTTAAAATAGATTTCATGGACCCGTGAGGACCTTTCATGAATCCACATTAAATTTGTAAGATTCATTTGAGAAAGACATGGGTAAGAAGACATACTTCCACTTTAAAGACAATCAATAGCTGTCCTTTATGTTCTATATGAAATGTTTTTCTTTTAAATGCTGCACATTGCATTCTGCCTAAAGATGCAATTGAGCCAGTCAAGTTATGCATTCCGCTAAACCAACCCATGTTTCAAGCTAGCAAAAATATAAATGTTAACAAGAAAACCATCCATTTTTAGCAACGCAGCCTCACCATTTCTTCGAAATGAAAAGGAACGTTTTAAAAAGAACTTTAATAAAAAGGTACATGCCTTGGGCATTGTATGCCAGCGCTATCTGTAAATTTTAGGGGTTTTTTTTAAGCAGGTCCTTCTTTTTATTATTCCATGCTTAAAAATTGTCATTTTTAGTATACAAAAGTTGTAGTAATACAAACAATAAAAGGGGGAAGATTTACTACTCAGCATATTTCCAATATTACATCAGATATTCTAGCAGGAGGATCCAGTGGATAGGTAAAAGAAATTAAGATGGCAGTCGTGATCTTACAATTCAAATTCCACCTCTTTTTAATTGGTATCTATCCACATATATATGTTTGTATGTGTATGTATAGATGTATATGTTTGTGTGTGTGTGTGTATATGCTTCTGTAGATTTTCACGGGTACAGGTATGCAGGTCTTGATGTGTTCGGGTCTTTTCCCATGTAAGATTGAGACTATCTTGGCAACGTTTCGATGGGATCCCACTCGTCATCTTCAGGCTGGTGCTTTCAAGATACGAAAGGCCAAAAATTTCAAAATTCGCGCTAATTTGCGCAGTTTGATCTTGGTTTGAAAATGGCGCGTCCGAGCTGCTCTGCCATTGGTTATCTCCCAGTATCTTCCTGGCATCCCATTGGCTAGGAGGGATCTTTGTGTATGGGATGAGAGTAACGCACCGCGCCGCGTTCTCAGTCTCACGCTAACGAAATCCAAAGATATAGAAAGAGATAGCTGGAGACACAGTAATGTAACATGTTTTTATTACAGGTATTAACGAGATATTATAATTTATAAAAAATTATTGTCTGAATTTGGGGGGCTTGGAACGGATTAGGACATTTATAGGGTAAAATGCGTCTCTACTTACGGAATTTTCGCGTTACGAAACGGCTTCTGGAACGAATTAATTTCGTAAGTAGAGGTACCACTGTATATATATATATATATACTTTGTATTACAACACAACTGTTAAGCCCCAATTAAGGGAGAAAGCATACTGCTTTCTTTTCTGTTTTTCGGCTCATCACCAGAGACCATACCAACAGAAAGCTATTTGTTTCGTTGCCTTTTGTTTACATGTATGTAAGGTTTTTAAGCTGATAATTTTAAATAATAAATAAGGGAGACTAGTATAGATCTATTTCGAGCTAGTTAGTTCTCTTCAGCTAGCCATACCCTTACTGGGATTCGAACCAGGGAAGTATTACATGTGAGGCAGTAGTAATTGCCACTACACCACTGGCTCTCTCCTTATCAGCTCAGGCAGGGGAATAAGTATATACTTTGTATTACAACACCCTGTTAAGCCCCAATTAAGGGAGAAAGCATACTGCTTTCTTTTCTGTCTTTCGGCTCATCACCAGAGACCATACCGACAGAAAGCTATTTGTTTCGTTGCCTTTTGTTTACATGTGTGTAAGGTTTTTAAGCTGATAATTTTAAATAATAAATAAGGGAGACTAGTATAGATCTATTTCGAGCTAGTTAGCTCTCTTCAGCTAGCCATACCCTTACTGGGATTCGAACCAGGGAAGTATTACATGTGAGGCAGTTGTAATTGCCACTACACCACTGGCTCTCTCCTTATCAGCTCAGGCAGGGGAATAAGTATATACTTTGTATTACAACACCCTGTTAAGCCCCAATTAAGGGAGAAAGCATACTGCTTTCTTTTCTGTCTTTCGGCTCATCACCAGAGACCATACCGACAGAAAGCTATTTGTTTTGTTGCCTTTTGTTTACATGTGTGTAAGGTTTTTAAGCTGATAATTTTAAATAATAAATAAGGGAGACTAGTATAGATCTATTTCGAGCTAGTTAGCTCTCTTCAGCTAGCCATACCCTTACTGGGATTCGAACTAGGGAAGTATTATATGTGAGGCAGTTGTAATTGCCACTACACCACTGGCTCTCTCCTTATCAGCTCAGGCAGGGGAATAAGTATATACTTTGTATTACAACACCCTGTTAAGCCCCAATTAAGGGAGAAAGCATACTGCTTTCTTTTCTGTCTTTCGGCTCATCACCAGAGACAATTAAGGGAGAAAGCAGTATGCTTTCTCCCTTAATTGGGGCTTAACAGGGTGTTGTAATACAAAGTATATACTTATTCCCCTGCCTCAGCTGATAAGGATAGAGCCAGTGGTGTAGTGGCAATTACAACTGCCTCACATGTAATACTTCCCTGGTTCGAATCCCAGTAAGGGTATGGCTAGCTGAAGAGAACTAACTAGCTCGAAATAGATCTATACTAGTCTCCCTTATTTATTATTTAAAATTATCAGCTTAAAAACCTTACACACATGTAAACAAAAGGCAACGAAACAAATAGCTTTCTGTCGGTATGGTCTCTGGTGATGAGCCGAAAGACAGAAAAGAAAGCAGTATGCTTTCTCCCTTAATTGGGGCTTAACAGGGTGTTGTAATACAAAGTATATACTTATTCCCCTGCCTGAGCTGATAAGGAGAGAGCCAGTGGTGTAGAGGCAATTACAACTGCCTCACATGTAATACTTCCCTGGTTCGAATCCCAGTAAGGGTATGGCTAGCTGAAGAGAGCTAACTAGCTCGAAATAGATCTATACTAGTCTCCCTTATTTATTATTTAAAATTATCAGCTTAAAAACCTTACACACATGTAAACAAAAGGCAACGAAACAAATAGCTTTCTGTCGGTATGGTCTCTGGTGATGAGCCGAAAGACAGAAAAGAAAGCAGTATGCTTTCTCCCTTAATTGGGGCTTAACAGGGTGTTGTAATACAAAGTATATACTTATTCCCCTGCCTGAGCTGATAAGGAGAGAGCCAGTGGTGTAGAGGCAATTACAACTGCCTCACATGTAATACTTCCCTGGTTCGAATCCCAGTAAGGGTATGGCTAGCTGAAGAGAGCTAACTAGCTCGAAATAGATCTATACTAGTCTCCCTTATTTATTATTTAAAATTATCAGCTTAAAAACCTTACACACATGTAAACAAAAGGCAACGAAACAAATAGCTTTCTGTCGGTATGGTCTCTGGTGATGAGCCGAAAGACAGAAAAGAAAGCAGTATGCTTTCTCCCTTAATTGGGGCTTAACAGGGTGTTGTAATACAAAGTATATACTTATTCCCCTGCCTGAGCTGATAAGGAGAGAGCCAGTGGTGTAGAGGCAATTACAACTGCCTCACATGTAATACTTCCCTGGTTCGAATCCCAGTAAGGGTATGGCTAGCTGAAGAGAGCTAACTAGCTCGAAATAGATCTATACTAGTCTCCCTTATTTATTATTTAAAATTATCAGCTTAAAAACCTTACACACATGTAAACAAAAGGCAACGAAACAAATAGCTTTCTGTCGGTATGGTCTCTGGTGATGAGCCGAAAGACAGAAAAGAAAGCAGTATGCTTTCTCCCTTAATTGGGGCTTAACAGGGTGTTGTAATACAAAGTATATACTTATTCCCCTGCCTGAGCTGATAAGGAGAGAGCCAGTGGTGTAGAGGCAATTACAACTGCCTCACATGTAATACTTCCCTGGTTCGAATCCCAGTAAGGGTATGGCTAGCTGAAGAGAGCTAACTAGCTCGAAATAGATCTATACTAGTCTCCCTTATTTATTATTTAAAATTATCAGCTTAAAAACCTTACACACATGTAAACAAAAGGCAACGAAACAAATAGCTTTCTGTCGGTATGGTCTCTGGTGATGAGCCGAAAGACAGAAAAGAAAGCAGTATGCTTTCTCCCTTAATTGGGGCTTAACAGGGTGTTGTAATACAAAGTATATACTTATTCCCCTGCCTGAGCTGATAAGGAGAGAGCCAGTGGTGTAGAGGCAATTACAACTGCCTCACATGTAATACTTCCCTGGTTCGAATCCCAGTAAGGGTATGGCTAGCTGAAGAGAGCTAACTAGCTCGAAATAGATCTATACTAGTCTCCCTTATTTATTATTTAAAATTATCAGCTTAAAAACCTTACACACATGTAAACAAAAGGCAACGAAACAAATAGCTTTCTGTCGGTATGGTCTCTGGTGATGAGCCGAAAGACAGAAAAGAAAGCAGTATGCTTTCTCCCTTAATTGGGGCTTAACAGGGTGTTGTAATACAAAGTATATACTTATTCCCCTGCCTGAGCTGATAAGGAGAGAGCCAGTGGTGTAGAGGCAATTACTACTGCCTCACATGTAATACTTCCCTGGTTCGAATCCCAGTAAGGGTATGGCTAGCTGAAGAGAGCTAACTAGCTCGAAATAGATCTATACTAGTCTCCCTTATTTATTATTTAAAATTATCAGCTTAAAAACCTTACACACATGTAAACAAAAGGCAACGAAACAAATAGCTTTCTGTCGGTATGGTCTCTGGTGATGAGCCGAAAGACAGAAAAGAAAGCAGTATGCTTTCTCCCTTAATTGGGGCTTAACAGGGTGTTGTAATACAAAGTATATACTTATTCCCCTGCCTGAGCTGATAAGGAGAGAGCCAGTGGTGTAGAGGCAATTACAACTGCCTCACATGTAATACTTCCCTGGTTCGAATCCCAGTAAGGGTATGGCTAGCTGAAGAGAGCTAACTAGCTCGAAATAGATCTATACTAGTCTCCCTTATTTATTATTTAAAATTATCAGCTTAAAAACCTTACACACATGTAAACAAAAGGCAACGAAACAAATAGCTTTCTGTCGGTATGGTCTCTGGTGATGAGCCGAAAGACAGAAAAGAAAGCAGTATGCTTTCTCCCTTAATTGGGGCTTAACAGGGTGTTGTAATACAAAGTATATACTTATTCCCCTGCCTGAGCTGATAAGGAGAGAGCCAGTGGTGTAGAGGCAATTACAACTGCCTCACATGTAATACTTCCCTGGTTCGAATCCCAGTAAGGGTATGGCTAGCTGAAGAGAGCTAACTAGCTCGAAATAGATCTATACTAGTCTCCCTTATTTATTATTTAAAATTATCAGCTTAAAAACCTTACACACATGTAAACAAAAGGCAACGAAACAAATAGCTTTCTGTCGGTATGGTCTCTGGTGATGAGCCGAAAGACAGAAAAGAAAGCAGTATGCTTTCTCCCTTAATTGGGGCTTAACAGGGTGTTGTAATACAAAGTATATACTTATTCCCCTGCCTGAGCTGATAAGGAGAGAGCCAGTGGTGTAGAGGCAATTACAACTGCCTCACATGTAATACTTCCCTGGTTCGAATCCCAGTAAGGGTATGGCTAGCTGAAGAGAGCTAACTAGCTCGAAATAGATCTATACTAGTCTCCCTTATTTATTATTTAAAATTATCAGCTTAAAAACCTTACACACATATATATATATATATATATACACACACACATACATACATACATACATACACATCTACATATGTATACATATATTAGGATTTATTGCAGAAACCTTTTCAATTATAATCATAGATCCCTTTGGATGCTTAATTGGAATGAAAACAAGACGGTGAGTCAATTGTCCAAATTCAAAGAGCCATATTGGAAATATTTGTTTTTAATCATTTGCTTGGTTTTAACATTTCTGTGGTTCCCGCATTTACTCCTGAATAAGCTGAGAATTTTAGATGCCAAAATTGGGTTTAGTTTATTTGTGGATGGGTTTATCTTCATGCTATACAATATGTGGTATTTTTCCATTTTTATTTTCTTTGGTTATTATTATTATTATTTTGGTGCTGTTTTTCTGTTTTTCACTTTGTAAGACATCCAGAATCACATCTGTGAGATGGGCAGCTGTATATAAATTGAATGCAGTAAATAAACGAATCAAGATATAGCTATTGAAGGTAACCTCATTTTAGCACTTCTAAAAGTGTTATCCTTTAGATAACTTTGTGTGTTACTTGAGAAGAGATATCTTTTCTTTCTTTATGTGGCATATATATTTTATTTATTTTATTGTTTATGTTGCAACTTCATTGTTTTGATAAATAACTCATGGTGGCTAACATACCTAATACAGGTAGTCCTCAATTTACAATAATTCGTTTAGTGACTGTTCAGTTACAAAGACACTGTAAAAATGACTTATGACCGTTTTTCACACTTATGACTGTTGCAGCATCCCCCTGGTCACATGATCAAAATTCAGACGCTTGGCAACTGATTCATATTTATGATGGTTGCAGTATCTTGGGGTCATGTGATCCAGTTCTGTGACTTTCTGACAAATAAAGTCAATGAGGAAGCCAGATTCACCTAATAACTTTGTTACTAACTTAACAACTGCAATGATTCACTTAACCATTGTGGCAAGAAAGGTCATAAAATGGGGCAAAATTCACTGAACAATTGTCTCACTTAGCAACAGAAATTCTAGGCTCAATTGTGGTCATAAGTTGAGGATTACCTATACTTGTTTCGTTTCCTATTTTCCACACAATAACCACCCTGTGTGGTGTAGTGAGCTGAGCTGAGACAGAGCGACTGCCCATCCATTAACTGAATTAATTAATTCACCATCCATTAACTGGATTAATTCATCCAGTTATTCGCACTCATTTCCAAATATAATTATTATAGGAAATAATATCCATTACTGCAACTTCATCTTGTCACAAGGGTTGCAAAGTCAAGGAGATTCAGAACTAAATATCTGGCTTGCAAAATTCTACACAGCCACTAGATGGCAGGAAAAGTTAAAAAAAAACACAACAGCTTTGCTGCCATCTAGTGGTTTGTTCTGATTATGGCAACTCAGATTTATTACCGTGAAGCCAAGGCACAGAGTTTCTGTGGTCTTCTACTCTTTTGAATGCAATCTGTAAGTGCCAGCTTAGCTCCTTACTATAGGTAGCTGCAACTTCTAAGCCCATCTCTTTAAGCATAGAGGACAAAGGACAAAACTACAATGAGAAACAATATCATTGCGAATTGCAGGAGGTGAAATTTATGGGCAGTTTGTGATTTGTTTACCTTTGACAATGCTGGTGAACCATTTGTCTGTTGGATAAAAGGCTGGGAAACTCCATAAAAGATACACAACGCTGGCAAATTACACACATGCTGTTTTTTACAGTTTATCTTAACCTAATGGATATAACAATCAGCTACTTTCCAGAGGTAATGGTATATTGGAATTACCTGGAGGGAGGATGCAAAGAAATGCTACCCAGGGAAAATAGATAAAAAGAGGAGGACACCATAGCTGCTTAATGGTCAGGGGGGAAAAAAAACTGTGAAACAATCCATTTCAAACTTGCAAGGTTATGTTAATACAATATAGTCTAATTCAGTCATCTGGTCCTGTTTCTCATCTGGTTTACCTGGAATGACTGACACCTGCCAGTCATCGGCTAAGAAAGGGATTGATAGTCTGGTGTCATTTTTATCAAACTATTTTGATCCCAGTCCTCCCTAGCAATCAAGATGGCAGCCACAACAATGCATTTAAAAAGGAATGGAGCTTTTTTGATTGTGCTGCATTTTGATTTCTTTGACACACAAACACCCTGCAGATGCCTCTTGGTAGAGTCTTCACTTGACCACACCATAAACATTGTTGATGTATTGCTAAAAATTTGCTGTCAGCGGGGCTACACAAGGAGAAGTCATCTAAAATGAGCATAGTTGAAAAACAAAGTATATTTATTACAATACAAGGTAGGGAAAAATGGAAGAGGTTCAGAATTACCAGAAAACATACAGGTGATCTAAAATTGGGCCACAGAATTGCTATTTTTAATCTCCACTATCCAGAGACAGTGGTAGCATGAGGTCAAAAAAGCCAAGATGGCAGCACTTGACTTTTGCAAATGAAGCCCCACCTAACAGATAATCAGAGTTGGAAGGGACCTTGTAGGTCATCTAATCCAACCCCCTGCCCAAGCAGGAGACCCTACACCATTTCTGGGAGTCCAATCTCTTTTTGAAAGTCTCAAGTGTTTGGAAAGTCTCAAGTTTTATGTCTCTCAAGTGACATAAAAAGTCTCTTTTATGTGTGTGTGTGTTATCAGCAGGGGTGGGATTCTACCGATTCGCACCTATTCGCTAGAACCGGTTGTTAACATTCTAAGCAGTTCGGAGAACCGTTTGTTAGAAGAAATTACTGGCCTAATCCTGTAAGGAAGGCAGGAAGGAAACATTCTGGTGTTGCTTACAGAAACTGCCTCTCCGCAACCCTTATTACGTTCTTGGCAGGACTAGACTTCCTGTCTCAGGAACTTCTCTGGAGTTTTTTTCCCCTCCTTTGCTGGTACTTTGCTTGTGTGGAGCAACCATTTAAAGTTACAATGGTGCTGAAAAAAGTGACTTATGACTATTATTCACGCTTACGACTGTTGCAGCATCCCCACAGTCACGAGTGGCCAGGCAAGGAGATGCGTGCCTCGATGTAAGTGATATTGAGTTGGCCACACCCAGCCAATAACCAAGCCACACCCAGCCAGTCACATGACCACCAAGCCACACCCACCACCTAAGCCATGCCCACAGAACCGTTTGTTAAAATTTTTGAATCCCACCCCTGGTTATCAGGGCCTGGTATAGAGCATGCAACCCCAGTTACTTCCGTTTATTTGTTCTTCCTGATCAAAGCCACAACTTCACAACTGTTTTTTCTGTTCTTACACGAGCTACAAAACAAATGTGAACATATCTGCAGAAATAACATATGGGAAATATTCTCAGAACAGTTTCTGAACCAAGCAGAGCTGGGATCAATATGTTACCAAAATTATAGTCCTAGGCAGAGAGATAGTATTGAGAGCATGTGAAGTGTTAGTACCATTTTATATTACATGGCAAGACCACGTTTGGGATACAGATAAACCTCCAATGGCCTCAGCAACCCTCTAAAAGAACACAAATGACCAGCTGTCTGCAAGGAGTATCAATCCTTCTATTCCCCACCATCTAGTCAGAACTGTAGAAGCTCCTTGGGTGAGAAGCGAAACGTCTTCAAAAGAAAAAAACAACAACAAGAAAGCCCAGTTGCCTCCTGAACAAAAGCACCTTTGAGGCCAAATTAGCCATGTTAAAAGTTTGGGGAAAGTCCATCTTTAGTGCAGCAAATGCAAAGGAAAATATTTCGATCTCGTTCTGTCAGCCGAGAGCCCACTTTATCTAATTGTCACCTGCTTTGTGAGGGCAGATTACCTTTTTCTCAAACTTGGCACATCCAATTAAGGGAGCCTCACCAGCCAGGCAGGTGTGCAAAGTGCAAACTCGGGCCTGTTCGCATTTGTAATTATCAATAGGGGGAAAAGTTAAGTGCCCGGGCTTGTCATAACTGTTACCGTGACAACGGTTAGTATTTGGAGACTCTGCTGAAGCAAACATGACAGCCTGACACCTTTTCCCATGGAAAAAAAAAAAAAGATGATTATGTTGGTTTGGGCCTCCTCCATTTTAGAATTCCAGCTTGAGCTTCGATCAGCTTCTCCTCCCCCCTCTCTGCACCCCCAGGGAAAGTGGCTTATCCAAGGCTTGTCTCCGATGACATGACATCCAATTCTTGGCTTGTTAGACTCGACAATCTAACACAAGGATGTATTTTTTGGCAGGTTGCCTATCAAAAATGGCACATGTCAACAATCCCCTACACTCAGCCTGGTGCACAGTTCCTCACAGATTTTCAAAAATTGGCATTAGGTATGACGCTCATGTTCACACCTAATGTGGTGTTGGGGTTCTTGGTGATGTAGTCTTAACTCTGAGGGTCCCATTATGGCACCCAAGAGTGACAACGTAGGCACAAATACCTAAATTGGCCCCAGGGGTGGGATTCAAATTTTTTAACAACCGGTTCTGTGGGCGTGGCTTAGTTGATGGGTGTGGCTTGGTGGTCATGTTATTGGCCAATTCAATATCACTCACATCAAGGCACGCATCTCCTCGCCTGGCCTCTCATGACTTTGGGATTGCTGCAACAGTCGTAAGTATGAAAAATGGTCATAAGTCACTTTTTTCAGTGCCATTGTAACTTTGAATGGTCACTCCACACAAGCAAAGTACCAGCAAAGGAGGGGAAAAATCCTCCAGAGACGTTCCTGAGACAGGAAGTCTAATCCTGCCAAGAACATAATAAGGGTTAATGGAGAGGCAGTTTCTGTAAGCAACACCAGAATGTTTCCTTCCTGCCTTCCTTACAGGATTAGGCCAGTCATTTCTTCTAACAACTGGTTCTCCAAACTGCTTAGAAGGTTAACAACCGGTTCTAGAGAATAGGTGCGAACCGGTAGAATCCTACCCCTGCTTGGCCTCTATCTCTCATCTCCCTCCCTTCCTTTTTCCCTCCCCCTCCCTCCCTCCCTCTCTATCTCCATTTCCATCTCCATTCCATCTCCATTTCCATCTCCATCTCTATCTCTCTATTCACATACCTGTCTTTGCCTCTCTGTTTAAAAAAAATCCTACACTGTTTTCTATTTGTATTTACTTATTATGTAATTCTGAATGACTGTGTCAAATTTAAATAAGAAATTATTAATATATTGCAGAATGACAGAATAATAGAATTGGAAGGGACCTTGGAGGTCTTCTAGTCCACTCCACACACACATGAGTAGACACTCTATATCAGGGGTGTCCAACCTTGGCAACTTCTTTAAGACTTGTGGACTTCAACTGCTCTTCAATTCTGGGAGTTGAAGTCCACAGTCTTAAATTTGCCAATATTGGACACCCCTGCCCTATATCACTCAGGACAAATGGCTGTCCAGTCTCTTCTTAAAAAGTTCCAGTGATGGAGCATTCAAAACTTCCAGAGGGAAGACATAGCCCTGATTAATTTACTACACATATCTGCCTTTGTCTCTATATTATGTTTCTTTATTTATATTGATATCTATATATCTCACACCTATATATCTTAGATAGATAAATAGACAGACAGATAGAAGATAGATCATAGATGATAGATAGATAGATATAGCGTGAAATAATTACCAATATAGAAAGTATAAAATATAGTAAAAAGTCATTTTTTCAGGATCTGTCATAAATTTGAACAGTTGCTAAGTGACAGGTGTAGTCAAAAACTACCTGTAGATATCTTGCTACGTATGTCTTTATCTTCATGGTTATGTCTCTCAATTTATACTGTGTTCTACTTTCTATATTAGTACTTATTTCTCTCTCCTCCCACTTCTCTCTCTCTGCAATCTACCTACCTACCTACCTATCTATCTATCTATCTATCTATCTATCTATCTATCTATCTATCTATCTATCTATCCATCCATCCATCCATCCATCCATCATCTATCTATCATCTATATCTGTCTGTTTGTCTGTCTGTCTGTGGGTGGAGTGGGGAATGGATAAGAACTGACAATTGAGACTGGATAGTGTCTCAATCCCACCCACCCCCTCCAGTCTCAATTGTCAGTATCTATCCTCCATCCTTCTCCCCACCCTCCATTGCAACTGATGAAGTTTCTTGGATGCGAAACAAAACATTTTCTTCTTCTTCCTCCTCAAGAGGAAAAACAACGACAGTCCAGTTGCCTTTGGAAAAAGCACTTTTGAGAATGAATTGAAGTGGGCATCAGGTGTTGACCAGAGGTGATATTCAGCCGGTTCTGACCAGTTCTGGAAAACCAGTAGCAGAAATTTTGAGTAGTTCGGAGAACCAGCAAATACCACCTCTGGTTGGCCCCGCCCCCATCTATTCTCCGCCTCACGAGTCCCAGCTGATCAGCTGGGTCTTCTTTTGTTGCCCTGCATAGGAGAACGGAGCTGGAAAGCAGGTTAGTGGGGTGGGGAGGAAATGTGGATTTTGCAGTATCCTTCCATTGCCACGCCCACCAAGCCACGCCCACCAAGTCATGCCATATCCACAGAACCGGTAGTAAATTTTTTTGAATGCCATCATTGAATAAGATCTATCTTCTTCTTATGCCATATCCGTCATCAGACATTGGCGATCATATTGGCATTAATAAGATCGATAGTAAGATCTTACTCAAAATATCTTAGAATAGAATAGAATACTTTATTGGCCAAGTGTGATTGGACACACAAGGAATTTGTCTTGGTGTAAATACTCTCAGTATACATAAAGAAGGAACATTCGTTAAGGATCAAGAATCATAATGTACAACACTTAATGATAATCATAGGGTACAATCAACATCAAATCATACTAGGAAACAGAGGATACAAGCAACAAAGTTATAGTCACAAGTGGGAGGGGATAGGTGATAAGGAGTGATGAGAAGATTAACAGTAGTAGTAGGGTACATCTTACTTACAGAGCTGAAGAAGCTTCTTGGATGAGAAGCAAAATGTCAAGAAAGAAAGAAAGAAAGAAAGAAAGAAAGAAAGAAAGAAAGAAAGAAAGAAAGAAAGAAAGAAAGAAAGAAAGAAAGAAAGAAAGAAAGAAAGAAAGAAAGGAAGAGAAGGAAGGAAGGAAAGAAAAAAAGAAAGAAAGAAAGAAAGAAAGAAAGAAAGAAAGAAAGAAAGAAAGAAAGAAAGAAAGAAGAAGGAAGGAAGGAAGGAAGGAAGGAAGGAAGGAAGGAAGGAAGGAAGAAAGAAGGAAGGAAGGAAGGAAGGAAGGAAGGAAAGAAAGAGGAAGAAGAAGGAAGGAAGGAAGAAAGAAAGAAAGAAAGAAGGAAGGAAGGAAAGAAGGAAGGAAAGAAGGAAAGAAAGAAAGAAAGAAAGAAGGAAAGAAGGAAAGAAAGAAAGAAAGAAAGAAAGAAAGAAAGAAAGAAAGAAAGAAAGAAAGAAAGAAAGAAAGAAAGAAAGAAAGAAAGAAAGAAAATCCAGTTGCTTCTTGCAAGGGAAATATTCATCAAAAGTTCTTGAGACGGTTCATTAGATGAAGGGATAGAAATGGCTCTCTGATGTCAGGATATGGCTGCATTTTCAAGGTGACGGAGAACTTTACATGAAGCTGAGACACACAGGCAGAATTTGTGGAATTGTCTTTTCTTTACAACAACCAGATTGGGGTGATCATTTCAAACAAACACCACCTTGTTATACCAACCAGATTGGGGTGATTGCTGCTTTCCCTCCTTTCAAACAAGGATCACTCAATAAACGGATAAAATCTTATTCCGCCTGACAGCCATACAAGGTTTCGCAAGCAGGGTCTCACCCAAACCCAACCAATGGTAGAAAATTAGACCCACTCAGCTTCTGCTATCCTTATTGGAAACATGATGGTCTCCTTATCAGTAATCTGACAGCTGCCTGAGCCTCCAGGGCCCCTGCCAATCTCAAATCCATTTACAGACAAGAGGTGCAGGCTGCCCTTGACGCTGTTTTGCTGTGACATGTTCTTTTGCCCTGCGTTTTCCACTCCTCTCATGGCTAACCTTTTCCCTTTTTTCAAAAAAGCGATACTTTTGACAAATGCCTTGAATTTGAGCCTTCCGCTTTTTCCCAAAGAGACATGTTTCTGATACAGAAGCAAGAGGCAATATTAAGCCTCTGTTCAAATGATGTTGCTTTTGCTACAAGATGCCACTCTTAAAAAAGAACGGGGACAATTAATCAGGAGATAATCGGAGGGTATCTAAGTCGTCACAGTACTCATGAAACCTTAATAAGACCACATCTGGAATACTACCCTGTTATCCCGAAAATACGACCTACCCTGAAAGTAAATCCTAGCTTGATTTTTTTACATGTGTGCCCAAAATAAGCCCTAATTAAGATCCTGCCCACTCCAGAGTGGACGGGTAAAAATTAAGCTAGGGTGGAAAATGGGGAGGCTGGAGCTGCCCTACTACTTACTACTTACCTTTGGACAGTTAACAGATAACAGACAATCAGAGTTGGAAGGGGCCTTGTAGGTCATCTAGTCCAACCCCCCGCCCAAATGAGAGACCCTACACCATTTTCTGAAAGATGGGAGTCCAATCTCTTCTTGAAAATATCAAGTGATGGCGCACCCACAACTTCTGAGGGCAACTTCTGTTCCACTGGTTGATTGTTCTCACTGTCAGAAAGTTTCTCCTTATTTCCAGGTTGAATTTCTTCTTGTTCAGTTTCCACCCATTATTCCTTGTCTGGCCTTCAGATACTTTAGAAAATAGGTTGACCCCCTTCCTCTCTGTAGCAGCCCTTCAAATATTGGAAGACTTGCTATCCTGTCTCCCCTGGTCCTTCCCTTCCCTAGTCTAGCCAAGCCCAGTTCCTGTAACCGTTCTTCATATGTTTTAGCCTCCAGTCCCCTAATCATCATGGTTGCTCTTCTCTGCACTTTTTTTTATAATGTGGTGACCAAATTGGATGCAGTATTCTAGGAATGGTCTTACTAAGGCTTTACAGAGTGGTATTAATATATCACTTGATCTTGATTGTATCTATCTGTTACTGCTATTTAGGATTGCATTAGCTTTTTTGGCTGCTGCTGCAAACGTCTGGCTCGTATTTAACTGCTTGTCCACTAAGACTAAGTTTTAAGACTAATACTAAGTTGTAGCCATGCTTCGCACACCATTTCTTCTGAAGCCAGCAAGGCTTTCCTGAAGGCCTCTGTAGCTGATAACAAAGCTCTGGATCGATCCTGAGCTCTGTTATTGGCTGCAGAGGCCTCCAGGAAAGTCTTGTAGGCCATGGAAGAAGTTACTGAAGGCCTCTGACAGCAAAAAGGAGGCCAGGGGTGATGGACACAAATGAGGTTAGTCAGTGGATATCATCCCCCCTAAAAATAAGACCTGGTGCCTTTTTTGGTGGCAACAAAAAATATCTTATTTTCGGGAAAACACGGTAGCATCCAGTTTTGGTCACCACATTACAAAAAAGAGGTCGAGACTTTGGGAAAACGGCAGAGAATTTGCAATTTTGAGACCACCTGACAAGCCAAGTCAACGGGGAAGCCAGATTTTCTTAGCAACCATCTTACCAGCTTAACAACTCCAGTGATTCACTTAACAGCTGTGGTAAGAAAGGTCATAAAATGGGGCAAGACTCACTTAACAACTGTCTTGCTTAGGCACAGAAATTTTAGGCTCAGTTGTGGTTGTAAGTCAAGGGCTACCTACACAGTAAAAGAAAAGACAAATTAAATTCAGAAAGTTGGAGAAATAAAGAAAAAAAGAGAACCTTTGAGCATTAACATTCTTAGAATGGTGACTTTTAAAAAATTCATTATATCCTTTTGGGAATAAAACAAGTAAGCAAGAAACGAAAAAGATTAGGTTGCAAAATCCTGGTGTTGGGTGTTAGCTTCGTTTCAGTCAAAGAGCTTTCCCAAAAGATACGTTGAAATAAACAAAATGTAGACTAACTAGTCCCAGAAAAAGTATTTTGGTCATCTAAATCCTTCATCCTTTATCCTCTGGAAATCCCTCCAAGTCTTATTGTATCCTGTTTTGAAAAATAGGGTTACAGCTTTAACAAAATAACTGAGCCTGAAAGGGACATTGAACATCTTTTACTCAAAGCAGGAGACTCTATACCCGTGATGGTGAACCTATGGCACGCATGCCATAGGTGGCATACAGAGCCATTTCTGCCGGCACGTGAGCCCCAGGCAAACTTACCTGCACTGCGCATGCACGCCTCCCAGCTGATTTTTGGACCATTTGAGGCTGTTTTTACCCTCCTGGGGGCTCAAGGGAAGCCTCTGCACCCTCAGGAGGGCAAAAAATGGGTCTTCCGGAAATACCGGAAGTGCCAAAACAGGTCCATTTTCAGCCTTCCAAGGTTGTTCCCTCGAGCCCATGCTCCAGAGGCCTTCCGGAGGCTGAAAAAAGACACTTCCGGTATTTCTGCAAGGCACGTTTTTTGGCCTCCCGAAGCTGCAGAGGCTTCCCTTAAGCTTCTGGGAGAGTGAAAACAGCCTCAAAATTGGGAACAGGTCACAGGTTCTTACCAGTTCTGGAGAACCGGTAGCAGAAATTTTGAGTAGTTGAGAGAAACGGCAATTACCACCTCCGACTGGCCCCGCACCCATCTATTTTCTGCCCCCCAAGTCCCAGCTGATCGGACGGGTCTTCTTTGGTTGCCCTACACAGAACGGAGCTAGAAAACAGGCTAGTCACGCCCAACAAGTCACGCCAACCAAGCCATGCCCACAAAACTGGTAGTAAAAAAAAATTGAATCCCACCACTGATACCACTTTGGTGGGAAGGTCACAGCATTGCGTACGTCTTTGGCATATAGATAGCCCTCAACCTACAACTACAATTGAGCCCACAATTTATCATGCTAAGTGAAAAATGTGTTCAATGAGTTTTGCCCCATTTTGTACATTTTCTCACCATACAAGTTAAGTGAATTGCTAAAGTTCTCTAAATTAGTAACATGGTTGTTGAGTGGATCTGGCTTCCCCCATTGACTTGACTTGTCAGAAGATTGCAAAAGGGGAACATATGACCCCGGGACACTGCAAACCATCATAAATGTGAGTTAGTGGTCAAGCAGCCGAATGTAAATCATGTGATCATGGGGATGCAACTAGAGACATAAGTGTGAAAAATGGTCATAAATCACTGTTTTCAGTGCCATTGTAATGTCGAACAGCCACTGTTGTAAGTGGAGGACAACGTTTATAGTCACTCTGGCCATATGACCATGGAAGTGTCTTTGGACAATGCTTGCTCCCTTGGCCAAGAAACAGAGATGAGCAGTGCCCAAGGGTGGGATTCTATCTGGTTGGACCAGTTCTATAGAACCGGTTGTTACAATTCTGCGTAGTTCGGAGAACTGGCAAATCGCGCCATTGGCTGGCCCCTCCCCTCCCCGCCCATACCTTACCTGGCATGCACGCCATCAAACTTGCCTGCGCTTGGTAAATTGCTATTTTTCCTTTTTTTCTCCCCAACCATCAGCTGTTCTGAGATTTAGATTAGCTAGAAAGCAGGAAATTGTTGGATTTCTTGCTTTCTAGCTAATCTAAAAGCAGAGCTGAACCTTCCTTAGGACTGAAGCTTCTAATTTTCAGTGCAGACTCAGCTAGCAGATTGCAGAATGGTAGATCTCTGAGTGAATCTGTGATTCTGTGAGCAACTCATTCAGCCTGCCTGCTTTGCCTGATTTTGTGCAAAGGTTGCTCCTTTATTTATTAAAAATTGGGTAAAGGCTCTTTTTTTAAAAATAAAAAAAATTCAATATTTACCTACATGGTGTGTTGTGAGTTAATTTTGTGAGCTTGATTGCTAGAAAATTTTATGAGTTTGCTTGCAAGCAAATTTTATGTAACAGACTCAAGTAGCAGATTGCAGAAAGGTAGATCTCTGAGTGAATCTGTGATTCTGTGAGCAACTCAATCTGCCTACCTGCTTTGCCTGTTTTTGAGTAAAAGTTGTTCTTTTTTTATAAAAGATTCAATATTTACACAAATATTTATAATATTTACATACAAGCCACGCCCAGCCAGTCACATGACAACCAAGCCACATTCACAAATTAGGCCACGCCCACATAACCAGTTGTTAAGAAATTTGAATCCCACCCCTGGCAGCGCCCCCTAGAGTCGGAACTTAGTGGACAGAGGAAATGTTTACCTCCAAACATTTGGGATATTTTAGACCTCCAAACATTTTGTAAATCGGCTTTCCAGTTTCCTGTAATTTGTTACAAAGAAAATCTCTTAACTAACCTACCAATAATGCCATAATTGGATTTCGGCTACCCCTTAGGAAAGGAGGCTGCAGTGATGAGGGAACTATAAAAGAGAAATACTTAAATCATTCAAGATGTAATAAGCAGAACAGCCTTGCTAAGTCTTGAACATACACAAGGCTACAAATAATCTTTTATGCAAGGAGACAGCCAAGAAAGAATGAAAAATTGTTTTAATTTAAGTCCAGCAAATTAAATGGATTTGTGAAACAAAAAGGCTGCCTCTTTAGTTAACATTCTACCAGCTTCGTCTATCATTTTTCCAGCATCAAAAAAAATCTCTTATTTTGTTTTAACTACCTTTATATTAGTGACCATTTCTTCTCGGTATACAGGCCATCATTACTTTCCTGGCTAACCGAGTCTGGCTTAATTGGAGTATATCCAGAAGAGCTCTATAATTAAGTCTAAGATCTGAAGTTCATGATCTTTTGTTTAAATAGATAATTTGTTTTTAAGCTTTTTTGGCTGAGGTTTCAAAGGAAAAAGAGAGATGTTTATTTGCCAAGGAAGTTTAAACGGGGTCTTTGCACTTACGATGTATATATACATCTTCTGGAAGGAATTTCATGTTTAATTCTGTAATCTGGGTCCAAAACAACAGATTTTTCATGGCAATGGTGTTGACTTTGCTTTGCTTATTTACCAATTGTTTTAGATATATGTTAAAGGCCAAGATGTTTATCTACTATTCAACTATCAGTTGCTATTAATTTTAATAATAAACATAGACTAGAATTGTGGGGTCCTTGGTGGAATCTGGATTAAACAGGCCTCTTGTTTGTACTTTTCTTAACTTATGATTGTAAATTTATTTATTTTATTTATTTATTTTGTCAAGCAAGTATTAGATAGCAGGTATAAGTATAAACATGATTATGAATACATGAAATGGATACGAATAAAGAGGAACATTAGGACAGGGACAGTAGCCACATTGGTGCGCTTATGTATGCCCCTTACAGACCTCTTAGGAAAGGGGTGAGGTCAATAGTAGACAGTCTACTGTATTAAAGATGTGTTAAAGTTTTGAGGGTTGATTCTATGCCGACAGATAGTTTAATCATCCAAAAGATCTTTGACTTGTGTGGAAATGGATAAACTTTCATTAGAATTAAAAGAGAAGGATGACTCAGTTTATAAAGTATGGGAAAATTGGTACCATTGGATAAACGATAGAAATAAGCAATTAAATAAATAAGGAATGTGTAATTTAGAAAGATAAGGATATAAATGTGTGTTTTCTTAAGTATTCACTGGTATTTATATGCATGGTATTTAGCCTTGTTCAGGTATTTTCCAACGTCTTTATAGTTGGACTTTTAAAGTTGTAGCGATGTTTCGGCAGAATCTCATCTGCCATCATCAGGCTTGTGTATTGTGTTTGTCTGTGAGTCAGGCTTTCACAACCGTTTCTGTTTTAAATTTGGTGCTAGCCTACTTTTGTGTTAGAATGGTTTTTTTCTTCATCCTGATTGGTTGGGAGTCTTGGTCTGTGTTTATTGGTCTTGGAGTTTGCTGTGTTCTGCTTGATCGGTGCTTCTAAGATATTAGAAGACAGACAGAAGATATTAGAAACACTCTAATTTTGGATTTCGTATCGCCCTGGACATACAGGTAGACCTTGACTTAACAACCATTCATTTAGAATAGAATAGAATAGAATAGAATAGAATAGAATAGAACAGAACAGAACAGAACAGAACAGAACAGAACAGAACAGAACAGAACAGAACAGAACAGAATAGAATAGAATAGAATAGAATAGAATAGAATTCTTTATTTGTCTTGGTGCAAATGCTCTCAGTGTACATAAAAGATATACTTGTCAAGAGTCAACAATCATAAGATACAACACTTAATGATAGTCATAGAGTACAATAAGCAATCAAATCATACTAGGAAACAATCAATATAAATCATAAGAATACAAGCGACAAAGTTACAATCATACAATCACAAGTGGGAGGGGATGGGTGATAAGGAATGATGAGAAGTTTAACAGTAATAGTAGTGCAGACTTTGTAAATAGTTGGACAGTGTTGAGGGAATTATTTGTTTAGCAGAGTGATGGCATTCAGGAAAAAAACTGTCCTTTTGTCTAGTTGTTCTGGTGTGCAGTGCTCTACAGCGTCGTTTTGAGGGAAGGAGTTGAAACAGTTTATGTCCGGGATATGAGGGGTCTGTAAATATTTTCACAGCCCTCTTTTTGACTCGTGCAGGGTACAGGTCCTCAATTGAAGGCAGGTGGGTAGTAATTGTTTTTTCTGCAGTATACATATATACATAGTATACATACAACGAAATTCACATAACACCCAGAGACCAGACTCAACATACACACACACATAACAATCCCCAAACACCTCCCCACCCACCAAAATACCCCACCCCCTAAAAACACATAAGCATCCATACAATAGACCAAGTGATACTGTCCAACAGCTCACCGATGATGGTCCTTAAGTTCATTATTAAGTGCAATTATAGCTCTGGGATAAAAAAAAAACTGTTCAGAAAACGTGTGGTCCGAGTTTTAATGGTTCTGTATCTTCTGCCAGAAGGCAACAGCTTCACAAAGATTGTGAGCAGGATGGGAAGAGTCTCTGAGAATGTTGTAAGACTTCCTCAAACAGCGAGATGCGAAGAGGTCATCCAGGGCTGGTCGCTGGAGCCCGATGATATTCTGGGCAGTTTTAATGATTCTCTGTAGAGCTTTTTTGATTGACTTCATGTGAGCAGATGAAACTGCAATCCTCCATCCCACAACTATGGCTGCCTCTGTTCTTCAGTAGGAGAGGTGAGTCATGAAGACCCTCAAATGGATCTGCATCCAGGGCAGTGATGACTTATGAGCCACCTGTAATGAGCCAGCCTACAAATTAGTTTGGTAAAAAAAAAAAAATAGTCTTCTAAGTTTGATGACTTCATGTTCTGTTCATCGCTCAACCCCTCCTTTCTTCTTCTTCTTCATCCCACCAAGATGACTTGTGGGATTTCAAAGTAATAGAACAATAAAATTGTTCAGTATCCCAAGAGAGAGAGAGATTGTTTGGAGCAAGGAACTGGTGGGACAAAAAGATAATTTAATTGGGATATATCTGTGTCTTTCATCATGGACCTAGTTTCTCAAAGGACTTTGCAAGTTGAGAAAAGCAAAATGATATTTCTGCATCATAAAAGTCCATTGGAAAAAAAAAAACCCACTTCTCAATGTCATAAAAAGGAGCTATTTCCTTTAAGATAGCAAAAGGATATATCTCAGTCCATTCCGTACATTATTATTTTTAATATTACTACTGTTATCCTTGCGGCCTGTAAGTATTTTAGCAACCCAAACCCAACTCAAACAGGATTTTACAAGAGTTTCAAGAAATGCTTAGGATTTCAGGCAATCTTCATAAGAGAAGAACTCTTATTGTAGAACCATAGAATGTGTCAGGGCTCCAACAATACACCCCCATTCAAATCATAAGTCTCTAGCCACATCTTCCTGTTGACCATGTTGGCGATACTTGAGTGCAGCTGACTCTAAGACACATCATTCATTTCACCCTTGACCCTGATCTTCCCCCCACCCCCTAGATGTATATTCTCCAATGGGACACATCCATAGCCAAGAATCAGTAATAATCTTGCGCACCAACAGCTTCGGCTGCCTAGCAATTATCTGAAGCATTTAAGGAATGCACTACTTTCCCCACTCCCTTTCCACTGGCAACTAAAAAGACCAAAGAAAGTATTTTTTTAGTTGACAGAATGACAGAGTTGGAAGGGACACTTGGAAGTCTTCTAGTCCAACCTACTGCCCAAAGCAGGAGTCCTCATATCATCCCACACAGATGGTTGTCCAATCTTTTCTTGAAAACCTCCAGCAATGGAGCACCCACAATTCTGGGGGAAAAGTCCATGGGGAAGCCAGTTACTAATTTAACAATTGCAGTGATTCACTTAACAGCACTAGTAAGAAACAAAACGGGGAGAAAAACTCACTTAGTAAGTGGAAATTTGGGCTCAGTTGTGGTCATAAGTCGAAGATTACCTGTTATATCGTTTATGTAGATCCCAGGAAAGGAGTAGTAACTAACAAAGTAAGGGCTTGAAAAAAGAAAATATAACTAAATGCACTTTGTGTCAACTCATAAAATATTTCTATGGTCGTTTTAGAGTTGCCAACAGAAAGGAAGGGGGGAGCCGTGCGGCAGCTTGCAAACCGAAAGTACATTCCACAAATGTTTTCAAAGATAGTAACTAGGTGACTGAAGTTTCTGCCGCCCAAAATTCTAATGTCAGCTTTGAAATTCAGCTGCCACATTTTTTTTAAGAGAGTTGGAGGAGTTGAAAAGTTCAAGGTTATTCTGTATGGGGTATTAGGAATTTCCAGTGGCAGTTAATTGGTTCTCATGATTTATGAAGTGTAGAAGTGGGAGGAGAGAAGGGAGGAGAAAAGGTGGATTCTGTGTAATGCATGAAAAATTTTCACTTTGGGAAATGCCTTTGACATGCCAGATCTGTTCCTAAATAAATCAATTGGAGAGAAAATGTTTCGGAGTGATTGATATCATGGATACTTTCTGGATGCCTTACATCTAACTGGAGAGCACGATTGATGACTCTGGGCTATGGATGTGTCCCATTGGAGAATATGAATTACAATACACCCAGGGGGTGGAGGGAGAACCAGGGTCAAGGATGACAATGAATTATGTATCTCAGAATCGGCTACACCCAGGCAGTGCCGGCATGTTAACTCCCAATAAATCCTTTTGAAGTTTTGGGAGTTTGGCTTGAGACATGATTTAAATGGGGTAACTGCTGGAGCCCTGACACTTTGCACCAATAAAATTCACAATTCTTCCCCATTTTTTTCTATGCGTGCCAAATACTCTATACCAGGGGTATCAAACTCAAGGCCTGTGGGTTGGATACGGCCCAAGGGATGCTTAGTTCTGGCCCACGAGGCTGCCCTGGAAACAGCAAAGAACCAGACTGTTCTGACCCAGCTTCCCAAACATGACAAATACTCTGATGTGAACTCAAAAATTTCCTTTATTAGGAATGCCAGCAGCCCAGGAAAAAAGTTTCTCTCGGAGGCTAACAAGTCCATCCAGCTGGAAAATGATTAGTTGTTTGCTAAATCTATTCATCTCCGCCCCCTGCCTTTTTATCCCCAGAGTTAGGATGGGGCTTCGCTAGCCTTCCATCCCAAGGACCGCCCCATAGATTTCCACTGCTCTCCTCTCCTCTACCTTCTGTGCATCCTCATGTTAGACACTGGACCCAGCTGTTCCTCCTCTTCCTCATCAGCCACCTCCAGACCTGGGGGCTGTTCAGGGATGGGATTCAAATTTTTTAACAACCAGTTCTGTGGGCGTGGCTTAGTTGGTGGGCGTGGCTTGGTGGTCATGTTGTTGGCCAATTCAATATCACTCACATCAAGGCACGCTTCTCCTCGCCTGGTCTCTCATGACTGTGGGGATGTTGCAACAGTCATAAATGTGAAAAATGGTCATAAGTCATTTTTTTTAGTGCCCTTGTAACTTTGAATGGTCACTCCACACAAGCAAAGTACCAGCAAAGGAAGGGAAAAAAATTCCAGAGAAGTTCCTGAGACAGGAAGTCTAGTCCTGCCAAGAATGTAAAAAGGGTTAACGGAGAGGCAGTTTCTGTAAGCAACACCAGAATGTTTCCTTCCTGCCTTCCTTACAGGATTAGGCCAGTAATTTCTTCTAACAACCGGTTCTCCGAACTGCTTAGAATGTTAACAACCGGTTCTAGCGAATAGGTGCAAATGGGTAGAATCCCATCCCTGAGCCCAGTCCTCCTCTTCCTCCTCCTCCTCTTCTGATTTGGTTGCTGGAGGGGCTGGCAGCCCCCCAAGTTTCGTTTTAGCTTGCAGAGGATTGCAGGAGGCTGTCCCAGCCAAAAAGCAGAACCCAGAAGCCCATTTTCACTGGCAGAGTGCTCAGGCCACCACAGGCGCACCTGACACGAGTGACATCGAGCTGGCCATGCCTCCCCTGCCCCCTCCCCGAGGTCAAACATGCTCAGAGTTTTGCAGCAATAATTCAGCGCCATAAAAATAAACAGGTGGCTGATGCTTCACTTAACATCTTTGTAAACATAATAAGTAGATTTTACAAACCAGTTGTAGATTTCTCCAACATGGAGCCAACTCAGACAGAGACATGTTGCAAATTCAGAGCAGAGCTCCAGTCTTCAGCAAGCAAGCAAGTTAGTAGCTTCAGCTCAGAAACAGACATCGGTTTCACTTCAGTTCAGCAGGCAAGCAGAGGAGAGAAGCAGTTTCATTCTCAATAGACAGACTCAGAGCTCAACATAACTTCAGAGCTGCAGAGTTTAATGTAGAGCCACACCTAGGCTACTTCTAATTTCAGTTTCCAGCCTAGGCTACTTCTAGTTTCAGTTTCCAGCCTAGGCTACTTTTAGTTTCAGTTTCCAGCCTAGGCTACATCTAGTTTCAGTTTCCAGCCTAGGCTACTTCTAGTTTCAGTTTCCAGCCTAGGCTACTTCTAGTTTCAGTTTCCAGCCTAGGCTACTTCTAGTTTCAGTTTCCAGCCTAGGCTACTTCTAGTTTCAGTTTCCAGCCTAGGCTACTTTTAGTTTCAGTTTCCAGCCTAGGCTACATCTAGTTTCAGTTTCCAGCCTAGGCTACTTCTAGTTTCAGTTTCCAGCCTAGGCTACATCTAGTTTCAGTTTCCAGCCTAGGCTACTTCTAGTTTCAGTTTCCAGCCTAGGCTACTTCTAGTTTCAGTTTCCAGCCTAGGCTACATCTAGTTTCAGTTTCCAGCCTAGGCTACATCTAGTTTCAGTTTCCAAACTGTCCTCATTGGCTGATTTAGTTGCGATGCCTATTCACTGGCTGACCTTGTTACCAGGCTATACTTCAGTTCATGAATATACTCTGACAAAACACAACCCTGTTGCAGCCCTCAGTGAAATCAAGTTTGACACCCCTGCTCTACACTGGTAGCCCCTGAATGACAATCATACCTGGGTCCGGAATTTCCATTGCTAAGCAGAACTAAGGTTGTTAAGTGAGCCAGATCTGCCACTGGTAAGTGAATCCCACGGTCGTTAAGCAAATCCATCTCCCCCCTCCCCCCCTTTGTGTTTGCTTCTCAGAGCCGGCTGGGAAGGTCACACCTGGTGATCACGTGACCCCCAAGGTTTGGACCACGTGACCAACGGGATCTGTGAGGATCATAAATGCAAGGACTAGTCATGTGTTCCTTGTTTTTTTTTTTTCAGGGCCATTGTAACGTTGAGCGCTCGCTCAATGAATGGTTGTAAGTCAAGGACTACCTGAAGAGCCTGGCTGGCCTCATTTGCTACCTGTGCTGCCTTTCATGCTTCAAACTGCTCATCTTCCTCCTTTTGAGCAGGTCCTCAACCTCTGTATCCAGCCACGACTGTCTCCCTTTCAACCCAACCACTCTCCCCTCGTCTACCCATCCTCTCACTTGTTCCTTTTATTTGACCAGGCTGCCTCGATCTACCTCTTCCTCTCAAGCCTCACCAGGCGATCATTCAGTCGATGTTCATTCAACATCCATTCATTCGTGACCTTATCTCGTCTTAGGCAGGAGACAAGGGGTTAAGTAGCATCTCTTTCCTGGTTTCTTTTGACAAATCCAGCTCTCATTGCCTTGCCAGAAAAGCCGCAGAATGTTCTTATGTACAGAAACAGCCATTCTATTATCTCCCTACCAACCAACCAACCTAGCTACCTTCATTTCTTCCTTTCCACATTCCTTCCTCCCTCCCTCCCTGCCTTCCCTCCTCCCTTCCTCTCATTTCCATGTACAAAAAGGAGCATTCTTATATGCAGTAATAGCCGTTCTTTTATCTTCCTTCCTTCCCTCCCTCCCTCCTTCCTTCTTTCCTTCCTTCCTTCCTTCCTTCCTTCCTTCCTTCCTTCCTTCCTTCCTTCCCTCCCTCCCTCCCTCCCTCCTTCCTTCCTTCCTTCCTTCCTTCCCTTCTTTCCTTTTTACATTCTTCCTCTCATTTCCATGTAGGAAAAGGAGCAGAACATTCTTATATGCAGTAATAGCCATTCTTTTATCTTCCTTCCTTCCTTCCTTCCTTCCTTCCTTCCTTCCTTCCTTCCTTCCTTCCTTCCTTCCTTCCTTCCTTCCTTCCTTCCTTCCTTCCCTTCTTTCCTTTTTACATTCTTCCTCTCATTTCCATGTAAGAAAAGGAGCAGAACATTCTTAAATGCAGTAATAGCCATTCTTTTATCTTCCTTCCTTCCTTCCTTTCCTCCCTCCCTCCCTCCCTCCCTCCTTCCTTCCTTCCTTCCTTCCTTCCTTCCCTCCCTCCCTCCCTCCCTCCCTCCTTCCTTCCTTCCTTCCTTCCTTCCCTTCCTCCCTCCCTTCTTCCTTCCTTCCTTCCTTCCTTCCTTCCTTCCTTCCTTCCTTCCTTCCCTCCTTCCTTTCTACATCTCTTCCTCTCATTTCCATGTAGGAAAATGGTCAGTTATATACAGTAATAGCCATTCTTTTATCTTCCTTCCTTCGTTCTTTCCCTCCTTCCTTCTTTTTGTGCATTCTTCCTCTCATTTCCACCTAGGAAAATGAGCAGAACAGTCTTATATACAACAACAGCCATTCTTTTCCTTCTTTTCCTTCCTTCCCTCCCTTCCTCCCTTCCTTTTTATATTCTTCCTCTCCCTTCCATGTAGGAAAATGAGCAGAACATTCTTATATACAGTCAGCTATTATTTTATACGTGTGTTCTTTCTTCATTTCCATTTGGTTGGATATATAACTTCTCATGCTTTTTTATATGGAATTCAGTTTCTTTTTCCTGTTTCTCATTTTTTTCCCCCAAGGTCCATTCCCCTCCTCCAAAGTTGCCTTTTTGACCCTAACAAATAAATGATCCGTCTCAAATTCAAATGACCCATTATTGTCGTATCCTTTGCTGATTCTCTTAACCTTTCATCATAAACAATTAAATCAGTCATGCTTTTAGATGTCTATCCATTCCTTTGCCATGCTTACATATCAATATTTATGCTTGCCTACAGAAAATAGACAGTATTTTTTTGTGTGTGAAGCGTACACTTACCAATCAGTCACTATTATTATTCCTTCTTGTACCTCTGAATGGCCCTATTACTCTCTCATCTAATTTTCACACGTCAATACGTGTTGTTCAGTAGAATAATATTTCCCCTGGATTACTTTCAATCAGAGGGTTGCACAATTTCCCCCAAAGCTCCTCTCTGCCTTTTTTGTTATCACCATTCAGTCAAGTAGAACATGCAGCTAATAGCAACCTGTGGATTCCTACTTTCGTATGCACCTGCATTTACCCAGAGGGCACTAATTCATACTTTCGAATGTATGTGTTAGCCCTTCAGCACATAATTAAAATTGCATTTTTATTTGCCATAAGATCGGGTCACTTTAATTTGTGCCTATGCCATCCTTCCCATTTCTCTTAGTTTTAGAGATAAACTATCTTCCTCCCTTCCTTCCCTCCTTCCTTCCCTCCTCCCTCCCTTCCTTCCCTCCTTCCTTCCCTCCTCCCTCCCTCCCTTCCCTCCTTCCTTTCTTTCTTCCTTCCCTTCCTCCTTCCCTTCACTTTCTCCTGCCCTACCATTCCATTCCTTTCTCCTTTTCCTTCTCTTATCTTCCCTTTCTCCTGGCCTTCCCTTTCCTTCCTCCTTCCCATCCCTTCTCTTCTCTTTCTCCTGGCCTTCCCTTCCCTTTCTTCTGCCCTTCCCTTCTCTTCCTCTTTCCCACCCCTTCCCTTCTCTTTCCTTTCTCCTGCCCTTCCCTGCCTTTCCATTCCTCTCCCATTTCCTTCCCTTCAACACCAGTCAGTTAGAACTGAAGAAGCTTCTTGGAGGAGAAGTGAAACTTTAAACAAAAACCCAGCTACCTTTTTTGGGGGGGTGGGGTGGGGTGGGGAGGAAACCACCTTTGGGACAACCATGAGCAGGCTTCCAATCTGAACCCCTTTCTGGATCTGGGGACTTCAACTCTTAAAATTCCCGCAACTTTTGATGAGAACTCTCTTAGTTGAAATCCATAAATCTGGACTGTTGCAAAAACATAGTAAGGCATGGAGTAGGTCTCCTTGAAGGATCAAGCTATTTTATAACAGGACTCAATTAGAGCCCCTGCTTTCCATGAGGAAGCTGGAAATTCTAGTGTCAGATCCGTATATCTGCCATTCTTCAATGGAAGAAGAAGGGGGGTTTGATACAAGTAATCCTTTTTGATGTAACTTGATATCCTAATTCTTGTAGAATAGAATAGAATAGAATAGAATAGAATAGAATAGAATAGAATAGAATAGAATAGAAGTGTAAAGTAGAGTAGAATAGAATAGAATAGAATTCTTTTATTGGCCAAGTGTGATTGTATACACAAGGAATTTGTCTTGGTGCAAAGGCTCTCAGTGTACATAAAAGAAAGGATACATTCATCAAGAGTCAAAAATCATCAGTTACAACACTTAATGATAGTCATAGGGTACAATAAGCAATCAAATCATATAGTCAATATAAATATGGTGCAACAGTGGTTAGAATGTAGTATTCAGGCTAACTCTGCCGACTGCCAGGGTTTCAATCCTCAAAGATTAAGGTTGACTCAGCCTTCCATCCTTCTGAGATTAGAAAAATGAGGACCCAGATTGTTGGGGACAAGAGGCTGGCTCTGTAAACTGCTTAGAGAGGGCTGGAAAGCACTGTGAAGCGGTATATAAGTCTTAAGTGCTATTGCAAAGGAAGGAAGGAAGGAAGGAAGGAAGGAAGGAAGGAGCTGTAGTGGCACAGAAGTTAGAATGTAATATTTCAGGCTAACTCTGCCAACTGCCAGGAGTTTGATCATCTAGAATCAAGGTTGACTCAGCATTCCATCCATCCATCCATGTCAGTAAAATGAGGACCCAGACTGTTGGGGACAACATTCTGATTCTGTAAACCGCTTAGAGAAGGCTAGAAAGCACTGTGCAGCGGTATATAAGTGCTATTGCTATTCCTTCCTTCTTTTGTTACTTCCTCTCTTATTTCCTTTCTCATTCTCCTTTCCTGGTGGTTAGAGTGCAGTACTGTGGGCTAAGTCACTGCTCACTGCCAGCACTTTGATCCCGACTGGCTCAAGATTGACTCAGCCTTCCATCCTTCCAAGGTCAGTATAAAATGGGGACCCAGATTATTGGGGGAAAGAGGCTGACTCTGTAAACTGATTAGAGGGGTTTGTAAAGGGCTATGAAGTGGTATATAAGTCTAAGTGCTGTTGGTATTCATTCTGTTGAAGGGGAAAAATCAGGTCTTTTCACCTTTTTGGTGTGTGTGTGTTAATAATTGTACTACTGGGTGGGTGGGGGGAATAGTAACCCAGGTGGAAAATGCATGTGACACTGGGTGTCATCCATTCCTCCTGCTAAATCAATATTATATGCACACAACACTATTATCTCTCAAAGAAATGAGAAGTGCCAGAGGTCAGCAAGCTTCAAAGCTGCTATGCTAATGCCCCAACTGTATTTCACCGTTTGAGGTCACCAATGGTTACGTTTGCTTTTAGAAAGTAGATTAGCTCATTTTGGATCTGAATTACACGAAACCAACCGCTCACTTTTCCTGCCCTCTGCCCTGCCTGTTTTGTGACGGTAAGGAAAGGTCATTAGACTGGAATATTACCCAGATTCGGCGAAAGAAAATTTGAAAGCTGCGGCAGGAAACTTTCTTAGAGTCGGGATGATAGGAATAAGCCCTCAGATTCCTAAGATGATTCTGAGAAGATTTTGAGCCATTTGTCCAGAGATGGTATTCAGCAGGTTCTGACCAGTTCTGGAAAGCCAGTAGTGAAAATTTTGAGTAGTTCGGAGAACCAGCCAATGCCACCTCTGACTGGAGATTTTACAGTATCCTTCCCCTTCCACGCCCACCAAGCCACGTCCACCGGTAGTTAAAAAAAATGAATCCTACCACTGCATTTCTCCCAAAGGTGCTTTCTGAAAAGGCAATTGGACTTTCTGTTTTTTTTTTTTTCCTTTGAAGAGGTTTCACATCTCATCCAAGAAACTTCTTCAGCTCTGACTGGATGGTGGGGAATGGAAAGATTTATATCCTTGTAGACAGCTGGTCATTTGCATCCTTTTAGCAAGTCATTGAGGCTACTTGGAGATTTAGAATAACTTTGGAATGTCTTCCTTTACTTTCCCAGCTAGAAAGCTTAATTTCAGCTAACCTTGGAATACAGGTGGTCATCAATTTACAACCACAATGAATCCCAACGTTTCTGTTGCTAAGTGAGGCAGCCTAGTCTGATGAAAAGAAGAACTAGGGGTGTCATGATAGCAGCGTTCCAATATCTTAGGGGCTGCCCCCAAAGAAGAGGGAGTCAAGCCATTCTCCAAAGTACCTGAGGGCAGGACAAGAAGCAATGGGTGGAAACTAATCAAGGAGATTGTTCCTGACCGAACAATTAATCAGTGGAACAACTTACCTCCAGAAATTGTGGATGTTCCAATGCTGGAAGTTTTTAAGGAGAGATTGTCTGAAATGGTACAGTGTTTCCGGCCTGAGCAGGGGGTTAGACTAGAAGACCTTCAAGGTCCCTTCCAACTGTGTTATTCTGTTATTTCTTTCTGTCAAACTACTTTTGTTTTGATTGTTTTGTTTTTGTAATCCGCTGCCTGTTAAAGAAATCTGAGAATCTTGAAAATGTACCAATTTTAAGAAGTTTGGACTAGACAAATAGCACTGCTCAAACAATGAATTTCAAACAGTTTCTTGTGATCCCCATGTCTAAGTTTCTTCTCAGAGGTGTCAAAGGGACACACACTGTCAGAGAGACTATCAGCAAATCAATCTGTTTTTTTTTTTAAATTGTGTCTCGTATCCATATGCCTGTTGAGTTGCTTTCTGCACTGTTGGCTATGCTTTGATGTCTGTACACTCAAAGATGTTTTTGAAAAGATACCTTAAACTCATGCTTCTCAATGGATTGTTGCTGTTTTTTGTATTTATTTTGAGGCAGGAATTGTTAGAACCGTCTGGAAATGCAAAATCCTTTACACATGGATAGACTTAGCTCAATTCAAAATGGAGTCTGCAGAGATCAAAAACCACAAGCATTCTAGCCATGAAAGTAAGATCCAGAGAGAGAACTTTATAACATACAAGCTTTTCATCATGTATTAATAAGTGTATGTGTATATGTATGCATGCATTAGAATAGAATAGAATGGAACAGAATAGAAATAGAATAGAATTAGAATAGAAATAGATTGGAATAGAATAGAATAGAAATAGAATAGAATAGAAATAGAAATGAATAGAAATAGAATAGAGTAGAATAGAATGGAATGGAATGGAATAGAATAGAATAGAATAAAACACAACAGATTAGAATAGAACAGAACAGAACAGAATAGAATGACTATTGTCACTTTGAATGTATACTAATCGGCACACATTAAAATAAAATTACGTTACATATAGCTCTCAAACGGTTACCACCTCCAACATTCACTACATAAACATGACAAAATAAATAAATCAGTACAAAATCATGTATATACCCACATACATTATATGACACAGAAAACTGCATGCAATTGATGTCTTAATTACAGAAGTGATTCCAAAGTTATCCAGATGATTTCATATCCTAAGGGAAGACTAGAACGCACATTCTCCTAGTATTGGCCGAAAGTCACTCAGCTGGTTTTCATGTCTAAAGTGGGACTAGAACTCACCATCTCCTGGTGATTGGCTCAAACTCACCTAGCCGGCTTTCATGCCTAAGGCAGGACTAGAACTCACAGACTCTGGTGATTGGCTCAAAGTCACTAGCAGCTTTCATGCTTAAACTAGGATTAGAACTCAGCCTCCTAATTTGTAGGTCAGCAGCTTAACCCCTGGCTCTCAAATAAATCCAAAGAAAAATAAATTTGATTCCACAAGTGGAGTGAAACCTGGTTTTTAAAAAATACATATGTCTGCCATTAAAACAGTTTCACATGTGGGTGTGTATAAGCACACAAATTAAATTGCCACTTCCCTCCATGCTTTCCTTCTAGAAAGTTCTCTCTTTCTCAAGTAGCCCAGGAGACTTCCCTCCGTTGACCCCAAATGCAGAAAATATATCTTCTGAGCTGCCCTACTTTGCATCTCAATAGGTTTAACTACCGACATAACCGCTGGATTGCAAATCACCCCCGACGCTTAAACCAGAAACAAATATTAGCTGTAAATCATGTGCTCCATTAAGGAGAGAACTTTTATGTCCTATTAAAAAGAATGCCACTTATCTTTCCTCAGCATGGGGGATAAAGGCAGGGTTCCTTTGGAAATTTTCAGATATCAATCTCTCCACTGTGACAGTTTCGTCGCTTCACTAATTCCCAGCGCCTTCCTGAGAAAGAAGCAATAAAATGGCACCCGCACCACTTCAGTAGCCTCGTCAACACCAGTGGCGGGATTCAAAATGTTTTATTACTGGTTCTGTGGGCAGGGCTTGGTGGGTGTGGTTGGGGAAGGTTACTGCAAAATCCCCATTCCCTCTGCACCCCACTAACCTGCTTTCCAGCTCCGTTCTCCTGGGCAGGGCAACCAAAGGAGACCCAGCTGATTAGCTGGGACTTGGGAGGCAGAGAAGAGATGGGGGAGGGGCCAGTTAGAGGTGGTATTTGCCGGTTCTCCGAACTATTCAAAATTTCAGCATAGCATAGCATAGAATGAGAATGAGAATGTAGAATACAATGGAATGGAATGGAATAGAATAGAATAGAATAGAATAGAATAGAATAGAATAGAATAGAATAGAATAGAATAAGAAAGGAATAGAATAGAATAGAATAGAATAGAATAGAATAAGAAAGGAGTAGAATAGAATAGAATAGAATAGAATAGAATAGAATAGAATAAGAAAGTAATAGAATAGAATAGAATAGAATAGAATAGAATAGAATAAGAAAGGAATAGAACAGAATAAGAAAGAAATAGAATAGAATAGAATAGAATAGAATAGAATAGAATAGAATAAGAAAGGAATAGAATAGAATAGAATGGGGAATGGGAATAGAATAGAATAAGAAAGTAATAGAATAGAATAGAATAGAATAGAATAGAATAGTAGAATAGAATAGAATAGAATAAGAAAGTAATAGAATAGAATAGAATAGAATAGAATAGAATAGAATAAGAAAGGAGTAGAATAGAATAGAATAGAATAGAATAGAATAGAATAGAATAGAATAGAATAGAATAAGAAAGGAATAGAACAGAATAAGAAAGGAATAGAATAGAATAAGAAAGGAATAGAATAGAATAGAATAGAATAGAATAGAATGGGGAATGGGAATACAATAGAATAAGAAAGGAATAGAATAGAATAAGAAAGGAATAGAATAGAATAAGAAAGGAATAGAATAGAATAGAATAAGAAAGGAATAGAATAGAGTAACAGAGTTGGAAGGGACCTTGGAGGTCTTCAAGTCCAACCCCCTGCTTAGGCAAGAAACCCTACATCAACCATGTCAAACACAAGGCCCACAAGCCAGATCCGGCCTACAATGTGGTTAGATCTGGCCTACGGGGCTGCCCTGGAAACCGCTTCAGTTTGTGCCATGTTTGGTATGCTCCAATAAATTCCAATAAATAAATTCTCACTGGCAAAATGAATAAAATCAAGCATGAGCAACTGCTGCGCCTTGACTGATTTCTAACAATGGCCTAGCGGAGACTTGTGAAAACGAAGCAATTCCCAAATTTACAGTCTTCCAGGGAAATAAATAAATAAATAAGTATAATGGGATATTTCTGTTTAAAGGATTAATAATGCGATCAGATTGGAGCTGGCTGTGGGATAATTAACCCACACGATGGAAAATCTTAACAAACATTAATAGGGAATTTAGCTGGCAGTAAATCAAACATAAGAGATTCCAGAGATGGAGTGTTGAACGTTGAAGTCTAATTGGAAAAATTGAATCGCATTTTTTGAAAAAGGGTTTATTTGTTTACCGAGAAATTTTGATCTACCTTATCTCCCACTCCCATCCTTGTGTGCTGAGGTAAACAGTAACAGTTGGCGCAAATGCTAGCACTAAATCAAACTATTTAAAATAAATATGCTTTAAGGGAATATATATATATGTGTTTGTATATGTATGTATGTATATGTATATGTGTGTGTGTGTGTGTGATTTAAAGATTTCATAATACACCACAGGAGCAATGCAGAATAAGACATCAAGGGACAGAGGGACAGATGTTCTAACTTATTTTAACAGTTGTTTCCATTCTGCACATAAAACATGCAATTTAATGTTCCAGGCATAGAAAGGCCCGGGTTTTAAGTAATTAAATTAAATATGCACATATTAATATACATGCATATATACATGTATATTATCCCCTGTTCTGCATTTCAATGCCTTTCTCCCCCTCAAAATCATATTATCATGAGGCTTTTCACCAAAACACTTATTTAAATTACTGTAACTGTTTCAGATAGAGCCAGTTGGGTGGTGGTTAAAGTGCTGGCCTAAAAATTAGGAGACGGTGAGTTCTAGTTCTACCTTAGGAATGAAAACCAACTGGGTGACCTTGGGCTGATCACTAGGAGACTATGAATTCTAATCCTGCCATTGCAATGAAAGTCATCTGGGTGACATTGGACCAATAACCAGGAGACTGTGAGTTCTAGTCCCGCCTTAGGCATGAAAGCCAGCTGGGTGACTTTGGGCCAATCACCAGGAGATAGTGAGTTCTAGTCCCGCCTTAGATATGAAATCTAGCTAGGTGACTTTGGGCCGGTCCTTCTCTCTCAGCCCAATCCACCTCACAGGGTTGTTGTGAGGAAAGAAACAGAGAAGAAAGGAGTATTAGATATGTTCGCTGCCTCGAGTTGTTTTAAAAAGTAATAAAGGCAGGATATAAAATCTAATAAAGAAATAATTAAATTAATAGAAATATTTAAACAATTCTGGCACACACATTTGTCCTGATGGGGCAGATTTGAATCTTTCACCATGAGTCTGCAAAAGGTTTATTTGCAAGTTTGAGACGTATTTGCTTCACAAGCTAGCACTGATGATGTTACCTAGTTGGGTCATGAAATGTCTGCAGGAAAGCAACCCAGCTTGGAGAGCATCAAGGATCCCTCATTTCACCACTGAACTAAAAATATTCCCCTTTATTGATACTACCTGTATATCATGCAAATTCACACAGATTGTCATGCCCCCGTCGGAGTCTGAATCGGTGGGGGAAGAGGAGATGGAACAAGAAATATTTCAGAAATATTTTACAAGAGTTCTCCACTCCTCTACTTGTTGCAGAATACCTTAGGACACCAGACTCGAAATTCTAGACCTAGAAAACCTAGAACTACGCCGCCTTCGGTCCCATCTAAGTATAATATATAAAATCATACATTGCAATGTCCTACCTGTCAATGAATACTTCAGCTTCAACCATAACAATACAAGAGCAAACAATAGATACAAACTCAAGGTTAATCGCACCAAACTTGATTGCAGGAAATACGACTTCAGCAACAGAGTGGTCAATGTCTGGAATACTTACCTGACTCTGTGCTTTCTTCTCCAAACCCCAAAAACTTTAACTTTAGACTGTCTATTATTGACCTCACCCCCTTCCTAAGAGATCTGTAGGGGGTGTGCATAAGCGCACCAATGTGCCTACCGTCCCTGTCCTATTGTTTCTTTTATTTTTTTTATTTTTCTTATATGTATCCATGTATTCATAACTATGTTTTTTACTTATACTTATTCTCTTGTAAATAATTGACAAAAATAAATAAATAAATAAAAAGAAAAGAAAAGAACTGACAGAGAGTGAGAGGACAGCTCCATTGGCCTTGGAAGAAACTGGGGAAGGGCAGAGTCAGTCCAGGCAAGGCTTTTGGGGATTAGTTAGGCCTGCAGGCAGGCAGGAAGAGAGCTCAGATGAGAGGCAAGAACCACCCTCTACTGATGCAAGGGCTCAGAGAGTGCAAAGAAGGCGAGAACAGAGCGGACTGAGCTGGCTACTCAGGAGGAGAGCACCCCCGCTCCTTTTCACAAGGCACACCTGGGGACTGAGACTTAAGGAGACGCTGTGGGGAGTTCCAGAAGTGTTGACATTTGAATGTGCCAAGAATCTTTGCATTCCTGCATGGCGTTTCTGGACTGATTATCTGGATATTTTGCTCCTTGAATTCCTTGCTTTGCTCTTGTTTTGCCGAATACATTTGGGGATTTATTCCCCTGAAGTCTCAGTGCAGACAGTGGTGGGCTGGACTAATTGCACCCAAGGTCTGCTTGAGCTTTGTGTGTGAGGGGGGTTTATTATCACTCTGTTCAGGGACTTGTCAGCAACTGGGAACATTTGGGGGAGATTTGGAGCACAAAAAGGCCAGCTTGAACTGCCAGCTGTTTGTGTTCTCTCTGTGCTGTGTCCTGGGTCATCACACAGATATTCGGACAGTGAGGAGGTTGGGGAGGAACATGGGCCAGTCCTGGAGTTTGGGGAAGGCTCTGACAAGGCCTCTGTGTCAGAGGCAGAGATGGGGCCAGGGCCGTCTGACAGTTATCAGCTGCCTTTGGAGTCAGAGATCAGTGAGGCAGAAGAACAGCTGGAGCCTGTTCCCAGTGTGTGCATGCACAGAGCTGCCAGGAGAAGGGAACAGCTAAGGACCAAGGGTCAATTCGTGAGTAAAAGTTTATGAGAGTAAAGATGGATGGTGAATGGCCCCTCCCATAGGGAATAAAGAGGAACAAAAGGGGAGTGGTGTTTGCAGGAGACAATTAGTTCCTTTAATGAGGGTGAAGATTTACTCCTGACTTCCTGCCAAATAATTGCTGCTACAGCGTGGCGTTTGAAAGTTATGGGCCTAGCAGCTTTCCAAGCCTGATAAAGGTCTGTAGTTGTGTAGTTCTCATGAAAGACTGTTGGCTTGGACTTTGCTAGAGAGGAATTTCCTTTAACCTAAATAAAAGCGGTTTTATCGGGGCAAGGAATCTGCTTCGTGATCTTGGGAAACTTAGGCCAGAACAAACTCTTTCCCAACCAAGACAAGTAAGGGCCCCATACCTTTGACATTCTCCAGAGATTGTCCTTCTTTGGAGTAAAGAGATGAAAAGCCATTTCTTTTCCATCAAACAGGCAACAGTAGCTTTTGACATTTGATTTTGTTTCTCCAAAATTCCATTGTGTTTAGCTCAGCACTGTCTTTCACGAAAGTGATAAAAGGTTTTCAAGATAAAGAATGTGGCAACGCATCTGAATTGGAAGAGAAACTTTGGCCGAGTATAATAAAACAAGGGTGTGGGGCACATGAATGTCCCTTGGGGTGTTGCAGGCACATCCCATGTGAGAATCAAAGTGTTGCAAGCATGCTGCAAGGTTTTTTTTATCTGATATAAACAAATGGGCAGGTAAGGTATGCAGTTCTCTTTCTAACTAGACAGATCTGATTCTTAGCTACAGGAAATCGGGACCTTTTTTGACTCTTACAAACTGAATCTGGGACCAGTTGCTTTGCCCTTCTTTCTTGTCTCGCAGCTTTCCATCTGGTATTTATCTTATTAAGAGCAGCCAAAACACTCAGCATGAAGCCCCGTTCTGCACAGATTCTTTAACATCTCTGTTTATATCATGTCACCAGAAAAGGGTGGGTGAGGGCTTCCCTGGGAAAGATGAAAAGGCTGCGAACCTCATGCCAGGAGGTTTCTCTTGCAGGCGTCTGTGGGTATCTCCAGCTTTTAGGGTGGCTGGAAGAAGGGGGCTTCACAACAGTCGGAGATCTGGACCTGAGAAGAATGGAATGGAATGGAACGGAACGGAACGGAACAGAACAGAACACAACACAACAGAATAGAGAATAGAATAGAATAGAATAGAATAGAATAGAAGAGAAGAGAAGAGAAGAGAAGAGAAGAGAAGAGAAGAGAAGAGAGAAGAAAAGATGGAACAACAGAAAAGAATGGAATGGAATGGAGTGGAGTGGACTGGAGTGGGTGGGGTAGGGTAGGGTAGGGTAGGGTAGAAGAGAAGAGAAGAGAAGAGAAGAGAAGAGAAGAGAAGAGAAGAGAAGAGAAGAGAAGAGAAGAGAAGAGAAGAGAAGAGAAGAGAAGAGAAGAGAGAAGAAAAGATGGAACAACAGAAAAAAATGGAATGGAATGGAATGGAATGGAGTGGAGTGGACTGGAGTGGGTGGGGTAGGGTAGGGTAGGGTAGGGTAGGGTAGGGTAGGGTAGAAGAGAAGAGAAGAGAAGAGAAGAGAAGAGAAGAGAAGAGAAGAGAAGAGAAGAGAAGAGAAGAGAAGAGAAGAGAAGAGAGAAGAAAAGATGGAACAACAGAAAAGAATGGAATGGAATGGAATGGAGTGGAGTGGACTGGAGTGGGTGGGGTAGGGTAGGGTAGGGTAGGGTAGGGTAGGGTAGGGGAGAAGAGAAGAGAAGAGAAGAGAAGAGAAGAGAAGAGAAGAGAAGAGAAGAGAAGAGAAGAGAAGAGAAGAGAAGAGAAGAGAAGAGAAAATTTAACGGGAAAGAATAGAATGGAATGGAATGGAATGGAATAGAATAGAATAGAATAACAGAGTTGGAAGGGACCTTGGAGGTCTTCTAGTCCAACCCCCTGCGCTCAAGCAAGAGACTCTATACTGTTCCAGACAACTGGCTGTTCAGAGGGACAGAAGCTCTTTAGATCCAAAGATGACTCAAAAAGTGATTAAAAAAACATCAGTGTTGGGTTCAATTGTGGTCATAAGTCGAGGACTGCCTGTATTGATGGGATATAGGGAAAGCTTTCTCATGGGCTCAGGTCCAACTTCCTTTGTCTGGTTCAGGTGACATAATTTTCCTTTGTTTCCTTAACAAGTCGTCTTCTTCAAAATTCCCACTTTAATGTACCTGGGACGATAAGACAAAACGGTCCTTTTTAATGCTTTTTCCAAGATTGTCGCATATGCAGCTGTTGTTTCCTCTCTTGCTTCAGAATCTTATTTGTACAAATCTAATTAGGCAGATTACAAGATGTCTCCTCTTTAGAACTACTGAAAATGGGTATTGTGCCCATTGATTAGAGATAAATGCAATTTGAGTGGCCAGTTCTAATGAACGTTAATTAATGTTGATCAGGGGATCCCACCTCTGTGGTCTTCGACTGGAAGCTGTCATTTGTGACAACCCAAAAGCCAATTTTCTGACAATTTATTTTTCTTAACCTTGAAAGTCACAGCTAGGATTTAGCCTGTGAAATATTCCCCCCCCCCCCAAAAAAGCGGATATAAATATACTAGAATAGAACAGAACAGAATAGAATAAGAAAGTAATAGAATAGAATAGAATAGAATAGAATAAGAAAGGAGTAGAATAGAATAGAATAGAATAGAATAGAATAGAATAGAATAGAATAGAATAGAATAGAATAGAATGGAATGGAATGGAATGGAATGGAATGGAAGAGAAGAGAAGAGAAGAGAAGAGAAGAGAAGAGAAGAGAAGAGAAGAGAAGAGAAGAGAAGAGAAGAGAAGAGAAGAGAAGAGAAGAGAAGAGAGAATAGAATAAGAATAGAATAGAATAGAATAGAATAGAATAGAATAGAATAAGAAAGGAGTAGAATAGAATAGAATAGAATAGAATAGAATAGAATGGAATGGAATGGAATGGAATGGAATGGAATGGAATGGAATGGAAGGGAAGGGAAGAGAAGAGAAGAGAAGAGAAGAGAAGAGAAGAGAAGAGAATGGAATAGAAATAGAAATAGAATAGAATAGAATATAGTATAGAATGGAATAGAATTCAAAATAGAATAGAAATGGAAATCAGGAAGAGAAGAGAAGAGAAGAGAAGAGAAGAGAAGAGAAGAGAAGAGAAGAGAAGAGAAGAGAAGAGAAGAGAGAACAGAATTAGAATAGAATAGAATAGAATTCTTTTATTGGCCAAGTGTGATTGGACACACAAGGAATTTGTCTTGGTGCAAATGCTCTCAGAGTACATAAAAGAAAAGAGACATTCGTCAAGAGTCCAGAATCATCAGGTGCAACACTTAATAATGGTCATAGGGTACAATCAGCAATCAAATCATACTAGGAAACAATCAAGATGGAAGGCAGAAGGAGAAGAGGACAGAAGAGTCTGAGATGGTTAGATGGTGTCATGGAGGCAACAAACATGAATCTTGGTCCATGAGATTTTGCAGAAACACACATGACTTAGTGACTGAACACAACCGGAGGTGGTATTCAGCCAGTTCTGACCAGTTCTGGAGAGCTGGTAGCGGAAATTTTGAGTAGTTCAGAGAACCGGCAAATACCACCTCTGTCCCTGTCCCCATTTATTCTCTGCCTCCCAAGACCCAGTTAATCAGCTGGGTCTCCTTTGGTTGCCCTGCACAGGAGAACGGAGCTGGAAAGCAGGTTAGTGGGGTGGGGAGGGAATGGGGATTTTACAGTATCCTTCCCCTGCCACGCCCATCAAGCCACGCCCACAGAACCAGAAGTAAATTTTTTTGAATCACACCGCTGGTTGAAAGAGGCTGTCACAGCTGAAAAGAGTGCTCAAGACCCCATTTTTCTCTGGCAGAAGCACTGCAGGCCAATCCTTCACTGTTTCCTGGGCAGATCTAAGCACCCTGAGGGCCAAATCCAGCCTGCAGGTCTTGAGTTTGACACCCCTGTAACTCAGCAGACTTACTGAATATCGGAGAGACCAAACTGGCCTGCAAGAAAGAAAAAATAAAATAAAATATTGGAGACTGATTCAAACATGGATGGGACAAATGGTGGGAGAGTGTATTCCATTTAAACCGGAATTTTTTTCTCCTAGGAATAATATCAGAATGATATAGGAAGGAAATAATGTATCTAATAATGCATGTATTGATGGCGGCTAGAATAATATATGCACAATACTGGAAAAAGGAAATCATACCTCCAGAAACAGAGATAGTAAGAAAAATTATGGCATGTGCAGAATCAGATAGGTTAACTTTAGAATTAAAAGATAAAGGAAAAACTAAATACTATGAAACATGGAATAAATTTTATCAATGGTTATAAAGAAGAAGACAAGACCGAAACATTAGCAGTTATGATTAGATTAATTAGTAAATAATATATCAGATAAGGAGATTACAAATAATGAAGTAAAATGTGTATATATAATATTAGTGAGTACATTAAATGTAATTTTAAGTTCCAGAGAATGCAAGATGTCTGTTTCTTCTTTTACAAGTATACCTGGAACTCGTATTTGTGTGTGTGTATGTGTATGTGTGTGTGTATACTTGTAAAATAAGACATATGTGTGTGTGTTTGTGTAGGTCTTGGTGTGTTCGGGTCTTTTCCCGTGTAAAATTGAGACTATCTGGGCAACGTTTCAATGAGATCCCACTCGCCATCTCTCTATATATATTTTCGTAGATTTTCATGGGTACAGGTATGTAGGTTTTGGCGTGTTCAGGTCTTTTCCCATGTAAGATTGAGAGTATCTTGATGATGTTTTGACGAAGCCGAAAGCACCAGCCTGAAGATGGAGAGTGGAACCTCATCGAAACGTCGCCAAGATACTCTCAATCTTACACGGGAAAAGACCCAAACACGCCAAGACCTGCATATCTGTACCTGTGAAAATCTACGAAAACACATATATATAAAAAAACAAGGATAAGTTGGATGTGTTGTGTTGTATTCTTATATTTGAAAATTAAAAAATAAATATCAAAAAATAAATTAAAAGTAAAAGAAAAAAATAAAGAATAGAAAAGAGATATGGGAATATAAAAAAAAATTACATGGGCCAATTTATTTTTAAAAATAATCAGGCGAAGCAGATAAAAATAAGACCGGTCAATGGCTAAGAGCAAGGAAATTGAAGAAAGAGTCAGAGGGGCTAATTCTAGCTGCACAAGACCCAATCTTAAGTACAAATAAAAGCCAGGATTGAGAAAACAGCAACACACAGCAAATAGTTTCTTTCCAAATAAGCTGAAGAAACAGTGGGTCACTTAGTTAGCTGCTGCAAGAAGGTCACCCAGACTAACAACATACAACGGCACGAAAGATAGCAACAACGGTGCAATGACATACCTCCAAGGAATGACATTTTCTCGCTTAGTGGTGCAGAAGTCTCTCCAAACTTCACAAGATTGCTAATTTTTCCAAGATATTATTGATCTCATCCCAAGATCTCATGAGATCATAGGGAAGAAGGTCTCAGTCTTGAAAAAAAAAAAAAAGATTTCAGGCAAAGTGTTCCGACCTAGGCTTCCCAAAAGCATGAAGCCGACTCCTCATCCCGATAAAACCCCTTCTATTTAAGTTAAAGGGAATTCCCCTCCAGCAAAGTTCCAGCCAACAGTCTTTCAAGAGATTTCACAAGTACAGACCTTTATCAGGCTAGGAGAGTTACCAGGCTGATATCTTCCAAACGCCATGCTGTAGCAGCAATTACTTGGCAACAGTTCTTCACCCTCATGAACTGAACTAATTGTCTCCTGCAAACACCACTCCCCTTTCGCTCCTCTTTATTCCCTATGGGAGGGGCCATTCACTGTCCACCTGAGTCTTTACTCCCAAGTTTATTATTTTTTTATTTTATTTTTTATTTATTTAAATTTCTATACCGCCCCCTCTCCCAAAAAGGGACTCGGGGCAGTGTACAGCCTACTAAAAATGGAGTATATACAATTAAAAACAAATTAAATGACATGAATCCGGCCGAATCCCTTCAGATATAAAATTACAAAGTTTAAAATTCCAGGATTAAATTAAAAAGTTAAAATTTAAAAATTTAAAAACTGAATTAAATTAAAACCCCATGAACCGTTTACTGGGCCAGGCCGGCCTGTTGGAAAAATAAGGTCTTTACTGCACGCCGGAAGGTCTGGATGTCAGTAATGGCCCATATCTTGACTCTCAAGTTGACTCTTGTTCCTTAACTGTTCCCTTCTCCTGGCAGCTCTGTGCATGTGCACACTGGGAACAGGCTCCAGCTGTTCTTCTGCCCCACTGATCTCCGACTCCGAAGGTAGCTGATAACTATCAGACAGCCCTGGCCCCATCTCTGCCTCTGATGCAAAGCCTTCCTCAGACTCCAGGAGTGGCCCATGTTCCTCCCCAACCTCCTCACTGTCCGAATCTTCTGCCAGCTCCACTATCCGCTGGCGAGCCACAGCATAAGGTACTGATATGAACCCATACAATCCAACAAAATTTTGCCGTGCTTAATCAATTATTTGTGTATGTGTATACGTGTGTGCAACCCACACCACAATCTGCAATCTCTCTCTTTGTCTCAAAGGTCATGGAGCTGTGCTTTTTTGAAGTGCCATGATGGCACCATAAAAATTGTAAATAACTCTGTCCAAAAATTAATATTCCATCATACCTAGTAAGAAACTTTAAAAAAAAAAAAATCTCCAAAGGTGGAAGGACTGAACTCAACGACCTTGCAACGTAATGAACAAAGAAGTAAGTTAAGTCTCTGTAGTCCTCTTTAAAAAAAAAAGATACTTACTCGCTGTAATTTCAATGGCTGGGTTCCGTGGGATGTTAATTTTCTAAGTTGTCTTGATAAAAATAACACAAATTAAAGAAACAAGGAAATTTGAAATAAGCAACTCCCCAAAGGCCAAAGTTGGTTGCCAATTAGCATTGCTGTTTCATAAAAAGTCAAGCAAATTAGATCCGGCGTCCCTTAGGAGAAGCGAGAGGTAACGCAAAAGACGCATCCGAAGGGGATTTGGTTTCAAGGTCTGGTTTCTTCATCCTTATGCACTGAATGTTCCTTCAGTTGCCTCTGCCCTCATTTGCTAGATCAGAATTACTAGTGAGCGGAGAGCAGACAGGACAGCAGGCAAGCGAATAAATAAATAAATTGTTTTCAAGCTGATAGTGAGAAACTTAGAACTGGCTCACTTTATTTATTTATTTATTAGTTAGTTTTCTATACCGCCCCTCTCCCTGCAGGGACTCGGGGCAGTGTACAGCCAAAGTTAAAACACTGGTACAAATACAATATTTAAAACAATTAAAAAGATTAAATATGGTTTAGTTAATGGTCATCTCAGCAGGCTTTGTTCCAAGTCAACAGTTTAACCTTTCATATCCAGATACAAAACAATAATCTCCACCCCCTCCTCCTCCTCTTTCTCCTCTTCTTTATCTTCATCTTCATCTCCTCCTCCTCCTCCTCTTCTTCTTCTCTTCCTCCTCCTCCCCTCCTCCTCCTCCCTCCCTCCACAAGCTCTCTTCCTTTTAGCACTGATGATATCTACCGGTAGTTAGGTCAGGAAACATCTGCAAGCAAACCACCAAGCTCAGACATCACTAAAAACTCCATAGTCCTCCTCCATCTCCATCCTCCACTCCCTCCTAGCACTGATGATGTTACCTAGTGGGTCATGAAACGTCTACCAGAAAATAACCAAGCTCAAAGAGCATCAAGGACCCCACAGTCCGTCTCCTCCTCCTCCTCCATCCTCCATCCTCCTCTTCACCAATTCTCCTTCTTTCTAGTACTGATGATGTTACCTAGTTGGGTCATGAAATGCTGGAAAACAACCAAGCTCAGAGAGCACCAAGGACCCCCACGGTTCATCCCTGAGCTTGCAAATATTCTGTTCTATTGATTCACCATTTGCATCTTATGGGTTCAAAATAACAACAAGAAAACAAAATGCATTGTTTTCCTCTCCTTTTAAAGGTGACTTCAATATTCACACAAACATATTAATTTTCTCTCAAATGAAACAAGAATCGGAAACATTTTATAAATAGCACCCCACACGGAGCAGTTGTATTTATTTAATTCTATGTCTTATTCAATGAAACCAACTTTTATTAGGTGGCGTGTTGCATTAAGGACAAGTTTTGGCTGAGTCTGCGTGTTGAAAGAATGTGATTGAAATGGAAGATAAGACAGCTTCTAAAACAAACCCTTCTGAAAGTCTAGTGAAGCTGGACTAGAAACAGAAATAAGACAATCTAAGCTTTTAAAAGCTTAGTTTTTAAAATATTATCAGGAATTATTTTAAATCACATGCCTGGAAATGCTCAGTATTACATAAATATTATGGTATGGAACATTTAACAATTCCCTTGACTTGGGAAGCCTTTACAAATCCCATCTATTAAAATTCAGAATCTAACTGGACCAACCACACTGAAGAACAAACAAACCAATTAATGAATAAAAATGAAAAAAATAAAAATAAAAATGAACAGCGTGTGCTACTGAGTTTCACATTCCCTGAATTTAGTTCGGAGAGTCATAAAACGTTTAGGCTGTCACCTGAGCTCACCCACTAACAGTTAACCTGTCCGATCAACAAGGCAAGAGTTGCTGTCGGTCTTGAGAATCAACAAAGCAAGGATTTGGGGAGATAAGTGAGGTCTCTAAACCCACCCACTCTCAGGGTCGGGGTCATTGGGAGGTGAACTGCTAGTCTGGGGAGTGGGTTGAATGGGTTGGTTGAAGGTCAGGGCTGTCTCTTGTTGGTTGCGTGCAGTGGTG
>CM042850.1:6831938-6872898 GCA_023653725.1 Bungarus multicinctus
AGTTGGGAATGACAATCATATATGTGAAGAGCTCCTTCAAAAACCTGGACTGGACAATCTAAATTCCTCGCCTTTTAAAGAGTGGAGAATAGAAGTAATTTGTCCCTATTCTATCACCTATGCTTAACTTTGCTGGAAAAATGGAAAAAAAGGAAGGAAGGAAGGAAGGAAGGAAGGAAGGAAGGAAGGAAGGAAGGAAGGAAGGAAGGAAGGAAGGAAGGAAGGAAGGACAGACTTAGCCTTAGAATAAAGTTATTGTCACTTTAAATGTACACTAATCGGCATACTTGAAGATGAAATTTCGTTGCACACAGCTGTCAAGGGATCACCACCTCCAATATACACTACATAATCATAAAAAAATATAAATAAATACAAAATTATGCATGTACCCGCATATATTATATGACACAGAGAAACAACAGTCTAGTTTGGATGTATACATGTACATGATGATAAAAACTAATCCTATGAGTTTACCAGATTTGGAAGGAAGGAAGGAGAGTGGAAGGGGGAGGGGAAGGAGAAGGAGAAAGAGAAGGAGAAGGAGGAGAAGGAGAAGGGAAAGAGCAAGGGAAGGGAGGCAGGGAGAAAGAAAGGAAAGAAGAAAGGAGGGAGGGAGGGAGAGGGGAAGGAGAGGAAGAAGAAAGAGAAGGAGAAGGAAAAGGGAAGCAGGAAGGGAAGAGAAGGGAAGGGAAGGGAGGGAGGGAGGAAGAAAGGAAAGAAGGAAGGAGGTAGGGAGGTAGGGGGAGGGAAAGGGGAAGAAGGAGAAGGAGAAGGTGAAAAAGAGGAGACCTTTTCTTCATTAGACTAGACATATCCAATTCCTGCAACCGTTAAACTTATAACCATTTAGCCTCCAGTCCCTCAGTCCTCTTCATTGCTCTTCTCTGCACTCTTTCTAGAGTCTCAGTATCTTTTTTATATCGTGGTGACCAAAACTGGACACAGGATTCCAAGTGTGGTCTTACCAACCAGAATGACAGAGAAAAAAAAAAAAACCTCGGGTGTTTTAAGCCGCAAAACCTGGTGTGAAATCAAAGCAACACTTACATGGAATATATCTATATTTTTTTTCTCCTGCACCGACATTAAGAATAAGCCACTTAATCTACTCATTTGAAAGATGGCTCTGATAAATCCATTTTGACTAAATAAAGAACCCCAATCTGCCTTTGATTGCTCATCCAAGCCACAGAAAGAGAATACATTATGTCAGATAACTGAGTAACTCGAGCCATGTCGTTTTTATGATTAATGGACACTGCAAAAATGTATCTTTAATACGCTTCCACAGAACAGACCCCAACTGAAATCGGTCGTGTTGGAAAAATCTAAGATTCCCAGCAACGGTAGCTATTTTTAAAATTAAATTATCTGCTACTCTCTGAGTGATCCCGAAAACCTTTGATAGGAATCTCTGCAATATTTTTTCCTCCCCATGAAGTTCTCTCAAGTTAAACTTGGAAATTAATCTGTGGACTCACATCAAATGGAAGCATTATGAAACACTTCATTAAAGTATTTTGAAAGTCTAGATGAAGATGAAAGGCAGGGGAAAAAAATGTTTATCTTTTCAGTTTCACCTAAATTCAATATCTTTAAAACGCCACTTTGGACTGACGTTTGGCTAATCAAAAACCTTATTGACCAAATGTGTCTACTCATAGCATGGGCAGTCCTCAATGTACAATTAAGCCCCAGATGCCTGTTGCTAAATGAGAAATTCGTTAAGTGTGTGTTTGCCTCATTTTTACGACGTTTCTCGCCACCTTTGTTAACCAAATCATTGCAGTTGTTAAATTAGGAACACCTGTCAGGATTCCGCCATTTATCCCCATTCAAATCATGAATCTCGAGCCAAACTTCCAAAACGTAAAAAGGATTTATTGAGAGTTAACATGCTGGCACTGCCTGGGTGTAGCTCACTCTGAGACACATAATTCATTGTCACCCTTGACCCTGGTTTTCCCCCCACCCCTCTGGGTGTATCATGATTCATATTCTCCAATGGGACACATCCATAGCCAAGAGCCATCAATCATGCTCTCCAGTTAGATATTTGCACGGCAGAAACTTCAGTCACCTAGTTACTAGTCTCTGAAAAACTATTTATAGAATAGAATGCACTTTCGATTTCCAAGCTGCTACCTTGGTCCCCCCTCCCTTTCTGTTGGCAATTCTAAAATGACCATAGAAATATTTTATGAGTTGACAACATGGTTGTTAAATGAATCTGCCTGACTTACTTGTCAGAAGGTCACAAAAGAGGATGCTGTGTTCCCAAGGTCACAGAATCCCCTTTTGTGACCTTCTGACAAGTAAGTCAGGCAGATTCATTTAACAACCATGTTGTCAACTCATAAAATATGTCATAAGTATGAGTCAGTTGCCAAGCGCCTGATATTTGGAGTCGTAAGTGTGAAAAATGGTCATAAGTCATTTTTTTCAGTGCTGTTGTAACTTCGAAACATCACTAAATGTTTGAGTCTGTCATCTGCATCTCTATAACTGTCTGGTTTGGTTCTGCAACCCAACAGGAGAGACACAGACTTCAGAGGATAATTAGGACTGCAGAAAAAACAATTACTACCAACCTACCTTCAATCGAGGACCTGTATACTGCACGAGTCAAAAAGAGGGCTGTGAAAATATCTACAGATCCCTCACATCCTGGACATAAACTGTTTCAACTCCTTCCCTCAAAACGATGCTATAGAGCACTTCACACCAGAACAACTAGACACAAGAACAGTTTTTTCCCCGAATGCCATCACTCTGCTAAACAAATAATTCCCTCAACACTGTCAAACTATTTACAAAGTCTGCACTACTACTACTGTTAATCTTCTCATCACTCCTTATCACCCATCCCCTCCAACTCGTGACTGTATGACTTTGTCGCTTGTATCCTTACGATCTATTTTGACTGTTTCCTAGTATGAATTGATTGCTTATTGTACCCTATGACTATCATTAAGTGTTGTACCTTATGATTCTTGACTCTTGACAAATGTATCTTTTCTTTTATGTACACCGAGAGCATTTGCACCAAGACAAATAAAGAATTCTATTCTATTCTATTCTATTCTATTCTATTCTATTCTATTCTATTCTATTCTATTCTATTCTATTCTATTCTAAATGAATGGTTGTTAAGTCAAAGTCTACCTGTATGTCCAGGGCGATATGAAGTCCGAAATTAGAGAAATAAACCACAATTCCATGGGTGGATGCATTCACACAAACGCTCACATACAGACAAATACAAAGAATTTACATTAATTATAGGCAACAGGGACATTTAGAGAACTGGCATACTTTCCTTTTTTCTACATAATTTATTCTACTTAGGCGAGCCATATGGAATGTCAAGATAATATGTAAGAAATTAACACCCTACCCCCCCCAATTAGTTAACAATTCACCCAACCATCTGTCTCTAGTGCCTGGTAGTTTTTTTCTAGAGGCATCAGCATTAATCTCCTAAAACACACCTGGGTATACGTTGGTTGTGTTCAGTGGTGGTATTCAAATTTTTTTAGTACTGGTTCTGTGATCATGGCTTGGTGGGCCTGATGTGGCCTGGTGGGCATGGCAGGGGAAGGATACTGTAAAATCCCTATTTCCTCCCCATCCCACTAAACTGCTTTCCACCTCCGTTCTCCTGTGCAGGGCAACCAAAGAAGACCCAGCCGATCAGCTGGGACCTGGGAGGCAGAGAATAAATGGGGGCAGAGCCAGTCAGAGGTGGTCTTGGCCGGTTCTCCGAACTACTCAAAATTTCCACTACCGGTTCTCCAGAACTGGTTAGAACTGGCTGAATACCACCTCTGGTTGTGTTCAGTCTCTAAGTCATATGTGTTTCTGCACAATCCCATGGACCAAGATTCATGTTTGTTGCCTCCACGGCACCATCTAACCATCTCATCCTCTTCTGTCCTCTTCTCCTTCTGCCTTCCATCTTTCCCAACATCAGGGTGTTCTCCAAGGAGTCCTCTCTTCTCCTTGGGTGGCCAAAGAGCTTCAGCTTCAGGATCTGTCCTTCCAAAGGACAGTCAGGGTGGATTTCCATTAGGATCAACTGATTGGATCTCCTTGCAGTCAGAAGGACTCTCATTCTCATTTATGTGCCTAGGGAGTTATTTTAGGCACATCCATCTGGTAGAAGCTGCAGTAATTGAAAATTAATTCACAGGATGAGCCTTGTGGCATCACAGGGTTGTTGTGGTCGGGGAAATAGGAGAAGGAAAGAGCATTATGTGAGTTGGCCGCCTTGAGTTACTTATAAAGTAATAAACATGGGATAAAAATCGATAAACATATTTAAAAGACATTGACAAATTCACCATCAGTCAATTGCAAAAGGCAGTTTTACTTGGGACAGCTTACAACCTGCGACTATACCTATAACAATATCGCTACCTGGTTTCGCCCAGCCTATATGGATGAGTTTTGGATGATAATTCAAGGCTGTGTAATGCAAATCTTCCCAGGTTTTGCCTCTTCTGCAACCCCATAAGGCTGATTGAGCTTATAAAATAAGGACTCATTCATGGTCAGCCAGTAAATTCACGTGAAGATACGAACCTGGGTCTTCCTAGTTCAAACCCCACACCTGAATCGGTGTGCAATATTGGATCGCAGCAAGGGCAGAATTAACTGTAGTTTAAGGCAGACAAGTAACTCTCGTAGTAAAAGATTTTTTTGAACAAACTCCAAATTCCTAACTTACCAATGTCCTTGATCTTAAAACTGCCAACAGTTCAGTCTCTGGGCTGCAAACCTTTGCAAGCTTGCGCGGTTTACCACCTTGTAGGAACTATTTCTGCCAAAGATGTTATGCAAGATCAGCTGAAAGTGAAAATAACTCTGGGACTAAAATAAAGTAGCTATAAATATGCTTTTACTCTGGGCAAGTACTTTCCTCGCACAAAAAATGAAGAGTATGGGAAATGTGCCTTGCTGGGTGGAAGAAATTCAGTTAAACTAGGAAGGGGGTTCACTGTAGGTAGACAGACAGACACACAGAGAGGTGTAGATAAATAGGTATGTAGGTATGTAGATGGATGGATGGATGGATGGATGGATGGATGGATGGATGGATGGATGGATGGATGGATGGATGGAAAGGCAGGTAGACAGGCAGGCAGACAGAAAGGATAAATGGATAGAGATAAGTAGACAGACAGACAGATATAGGGAGGGTGATAGCAACAGCACTTAGACTTATATACTATTCCATTGTGCTTTACAGCCTTCTCTAAACGATTTACAGAGTCAGCCTATTGTTCCCAACAATCTGGGTCCTTATTTTACCAACCTCAGAAGGGCTTAAGGCTGAGTCAACTTTGAGCTGGTCAGGACTGAAGTCCTAGAATGAGCAGTGAGTTAGCCTGTAATACTGCATTCCAACCATTGGCTCATCCTGGAGATGAAATAGATAGATGATAGATAGATAGATGATAGATGGATGGATGGATGGATGGATGGATGGATGGATGGATGGATGGATGGATGGATGGATAGATGGATGAATAGATGATGGATGGGGAAAGAGGGGGGAGGGAAGGAGAGAAATAGATGATAGAGAGAGAGATGGATAGAGGGAGGGAAGGATAGATAGATAGATAGATAGATAGATAGATAGATATGTATACACAGTGTGTGTGTGTGTGTGTGTGTGTGTGTATGCATATGTGTGTGTGTTTGTGTGTGGAGAGAGACCGAGAGGATGGGTAGATAGATTACATACATACATACATACATACACATACATACAAGATGGATGGACAGACAGATAGATATGAACTATGTAATGTACCTTCTTTGCAAATTTGCAAGGCCCATTCCAACTTTGTTATTCTGAGTTAGAAAAAGGTTGTTCTGGGAGAGCAGGAGATGTTGGGAAGGGTTGCTGAGTCATTGAATAACCTCAAAGCAAAACACAATAATGGAAAGTGCCCCAAGTAGCTTTCCTGCTGAATTAGCCATGACAGCAAATCCCGAATGTTATACGATGTTTACAGACAAAATGGATTCACTTAGCTTGTCAAGAAGCCACAATGGTCCACCTTTTGTCAGCCCTGCCAAAAAAACAAGCATTGTTTACTCTGTGAGTAAGGGATGAGGCACCAACTCAGCAAATCCAGTGATGGGATCCTGGATGAATTGTATCATTTGAGATTGTAGGTTGAAAACCACCACAATAACAGATGTGGCAGTTCTTCCCATTTATCCTGGATATATATTTATTTCTCTCTCTCTCTGTGTCTCTTTTTTCCCCCCTGTGGTAAACTGCTATATTTGCCCTGTTCTGCCCTTGAAGGAAATTTGGAACAACGACCCCCTAAAACTTTTACGTAGACAAATGGCTTGAAACAGGTTGGTAATTTAGATAGAATTAGTTTCTGTAGAAGTAAGAATAGAAAAGCAAAGTCCACAATCAGTTTCAGTTGGGAATGTACTGTACTTGTGACAGTCTGCTTCAAACAGGTTTTAAGACAGAAAGCTGCAGATTAAATTAATGCCTGATTTTTCCTGATCAAAAATTTACTTGCCACCCCTCAAAAATAAATTCTCAAAGAAAGTACATTATTGAAAGATGATTGAAACAGGAATAGATGCATGAGAGAGAGAATACAGAAAAATTATGAACAACTCCCTCCTAAAGGTACATGCTGACCTTCCTCATTTATCAGACGGAAGATTTCAACCAATCAATCAGAATAGAGCTGGAAGGGACCTTGGGGGTCTTCTAGTCCAGCCCGTTACTCAAGCAGGAGTCCCTGTGCCATTTCAGACAAGTGACTGTCCAATCTCTTCTCAAAAACCTCCAGTGATGGCACATCCACAACTTCTGGTGGCAAGCTGTCCCACTGGCTAATTGTCCTCACTGTTAGGAAGTTTCTCCTCAATTCCAAGTTGCTTTTCTCCTTGATTAGTTTTGGACAATTGCAGGAACTGGGCATGACTAGTCTAGTGAAGAGAAAGACTAGGAGAGACATGATAGTGGTCCTCCAATATTTGAGGGGCTGCCACAGAGAGAAAGGGGTCAATTATTTTCCAAGGCACCTGAAGGCCAGACAAGGAATAATGGATGAAATTGATGAAGGAGAGATTCCACCTGGAAATAAGGAGAAATTTTCTGACAGTGAGAACAATCAACCCATGGAACAGAAGTTGCTTTCAGAAGTTGTAGGAGCTTCATTCCCTAGAAGCTTTCAAGAAGGACTGGGCTGCCCTCTGTCAGAAATGGCGTAGGGTCTCCTGCTTGGGGGGGGGGGGGTTGGACTAGATGATCTACAAGGTCCCTTCCAACTCTATTAATCTGTAATCTCTTAGAACAACTTCAGCTCTAAATAAAGATGAATCCTTTAACGTTTTGATCCTTGCCAATATGAGCAGAGAAAGGCCATGTTAAATAAAGCGTTGGAGACAAAGCTGTAGGCAGTTCTCCTATCAGACAAGAAGGGCAGTAACTCCACAGAAGGACATGAGCTTTGCATGTAAAAATAACAATTAAAAAAAAAACCAAAAAAATCAGAAGAATTCTATTTTCAAAGCCAGGCAAACTCAGTCTCTTTTTCTTAAGATTGCTCTATGAACAACGTGGGCAGTGCTGAACTAGATGTACTCAATCTGATGAACAGAAATCATGAGTCCTATCCAATTTGGATTTGTCAGACTGTTCCTAGAATTATTGTATCCGGGTCTGGCCACCACATTTTAGAAAATGATGTCCGAGATATAAAATACAGACTAGAATTCAGAAGAACAGAATTCGAAGGGACCTTGCAGGTCTTCTAGTCTAACCCCCTGCTCCGGCAGGAAATCCTATATCATTCCAGACAAATTGTTGTTCAATCTGTTCTTAAAAACTTCTAGTGTTGAAGCACCCACAATGTCTGGTGGCAAGTCGTTCTACTGCTTAATTGTTCTCACTGACAGGAAATTTCTCCTTAGTTCCAGGTTTTTTTCTCTCCTTAAGTTAATTTCCACCCACTGCTTCTTGTCCTGCCCTCAGGTGCTTTGGAGAATAGCTTGACTCCCTCTTCTTTGGGGCAGCCCTCAAATATCTAAGATGAGAAGGGACTGAGAAGAATAATGTTCTAAGGAATGGTTAAGAACCTGAGGTATGTTTATGTATTTACTTGTTTATATTTATTCACTATCCAGAATTTATAATGATTTATAATAATACATTCTAAAATGGATGTGAAACTTTCCTCAGAAGCCTGCCTGTCCCATTTTGGAATGCCTAAAATATATTAATACTAGACTGCTCTGAGGTCAGAATTGGTCATGAAGGCTTCAACTATTTTGTCATGGATCATTTTGTACGCTCTCTGTCAAGTGGAGTAATGAGAACACAACATGCTATCATTTTGCGAGGTTAATTGATTTTGCTGGGGAGAGAAGAATCTCAAAATCTCATCAGGATCGCCCTGATAATTTTTAAAAAAATATATCCTGGTAAAATGAAGTTGCTTAGATCAGGGGCTCAGTGCCAAAATGAATTTTCTTGCAATCCAATGCTTTCAACAAGCAGAACTCCAAATCAGATTGTCTTTAAATTGTACAAGTGGCAACCATCTATTAAAATTATTTGAAGACTGTTTCCGATGGCAATGCAGCAAGCAGTAATTAATGATGTGCCGTTTATTGGGATTTAATTTTAAAAAACAGCAACCCAAAGCATAGATGCTTTTAAGTTTTAATAAAGTTATCCAGCATTTTAAAAGATGCCAAGTCTTTCTAATAAACCATCCTGGCACTGCAGTATTTAAATTCAGTTTCATGTTCAATATATCAAATTTCTAGTCATTAACATCTAGATATGTAAGCCAAGAGCAACCTAGTTAGATTCCAACATAATCTTCCCACCTGATCAACACAACACCCCAGACAAACTATGGAGCTATATTATGGTCTCCTCATGCTATGGCCACAATCTTAAATCCCATCAGCCACAGCAAAAATGCTTCCTGTTCTTGGCATTCAGATAGAGCTCTCCATCAGGATCAATCTAAGAATACTGTATGCACAAAAATGGAAGGATATTTTGATTCCCACAATGGACGAATGGCTGCAAAAGTTGATGGACTTAGCAAGAGATGGCTAAATTGATTGCTTGGATTGAAGAAAAGAGTATAATGAATTTTGTGTCTGCTTGAAAACCACTTTTGGAGTTTGTGCTTGAGGGGAAAAAAATGAAATTTTAGTTTTGGGTTTTTGCAGACTAGCTAGCTTTGTTGTTACAAAAATGGCTAGCAACTATTATTTTTTAAAAAAGTTGAGATTGTATGTTATTACTTTACTGTACCAAAAAGAGTTGGAAGTCAATACTTTCTTTTCCTCTTTACTCTATACTATTTCCTCTTCTCCTGTTTTCCCATTATCTCCATTTTTCTTTGTATTTCTGTATTTTATATTTTGATAAATTAATTCAAAAAAATTGAACTCTGAGAAACCGGGGTTATCTCTGAAGCGGGAGATGTCAAAGCCCACCCAGCTAGAGAGTAAGAACTACATAAATTCTTTTACAGTTATTGACTTATAGTTGTCATTCAGCCGAGAATTACTAGTCATTAAGCGAGCCATCCTGTGATTGCACCCAATTTTAAATCTTTTTTTGTGGTGGTCATTTAACAAATCCATTGTCTACAATGTGTGTTTTGCCAGAAACTGGAAAGAAATGGCAGGTTCCAGCAAAAAAAAAAAAAAAAACTCTGTGTGACTGAGGAAAGAAGGAGTGGCCATCAGAACTTCAAATCTTGACTGTAAGTAGCTTTGGGATGGTCCATCATAACTTTGACCAGCCATAAGTTGAGGACTACTTGTAAGGTGTATTTTTAAACCAATTTTAGAATAATTAGTCCCTGTTTCATTGACAGTGAGTTCATTAACTCACCAAAAGATTTGAAATGTGGTCTTCCTACAAATCTTCCTAGATTATGAGCCTTGGTGGCGCAGTGGTTAGAGTGCAGTACTGCAGGTTACTTCTGCTGACTGCTGGCTGCCTGCAATTTGGAAGTTCAAATCTCACCAGCTCGAGATTGACTCAGCCTTCCATCCTTCTGAGGTGGGTAAAATGAGAGTGTTGGATTGTTGCGGGCAAGATGCTGACTCTGTAAACTCTTAGGGAGGGCAGTAAAGCATTATGGAGCAATATATAAGTGTTGGGAAGGAAGGAAGGAAGGAAGGAAGGAAGGAAGGAAGGAAGGAAGGAAGGAAGGAAGGAAGGAAGGAAGGGAAGGAAGGAAGGAAAGAAGGAAGGAAGGAAGGAGCTGTGGTGGCGGAGTGGTTAGAATGCAGCATTGCAGGCTGACTCTGCCCACTGCCATCAGTTCAATCCTAACAGGGCTCAAGGTTGACTCAGCCCTCCATACTTTCCAAGGTGAGTAAAGTGAGGACCCAAATTGTTGAGGACAATGTGCTGACTCTGTAAACGGCTTAGGAAGTGCTGCAAAGCACCGTAAAGCGGTATATAAGTCTATTGCTATTTCTTTCCACTTGGACTACGTTGAAAGGGATTTAGATGTTATGGAGGACCATTGCTTAAATATGAGCCAGCAGTGTATCAAAGAAGGCAACACAGTCCCTAGGCTGAATTAATAGAGAGATAGCGTTAAGAGTACCGCTTTTTACTGCACTAGTGAAATTACACTGGAAATATTGGATCTAGTTTTGGTCACCATGTTACAGAAAAGATACTCAGGCCTCAGAAAGAGTGCATAGAAGGACAACAAAGATGATCAGGGATCTGGAGCAGAGGTGGTATTCAGCAGGTTCTGACCAGTTCTGGAGAACCGGTAGCAGAAATTTTCAGTAGTTCAGAGAACCAGTGGTAACCTTCCCCCAGGAGTGGGGAGAGAATGGGGATTTTGCAATATCCTTCCCTTGCCATGCCCACCAAGCCATGCCACACCCACCAAGCCAAGCCCACAGAACCAGTAGTAAAAATTTTGAATCCCACCACTGGTCTGGAGGCTAAATAGTATGATGAACATCTAAGGCAGGGGTGCCAAACTCAAGTTGCTTAGATCTGGCCCACAAAACCACCCTGGAAACAATGAAGGACTGGCCCGTGGTTGCAGGAGGCAGTTGCAGCCAAAAATGGAGCTCAGGAGCCCGTTTTTCCAGGCAGAGCAGTTGGGCCACTACAGACGCCCACGACATGAGTGATGTTGAGTTGGCCATGTCCTCCCCCCCTGCCCCCCATGAGGACCAACACAACCCTGATGCAACCCTCAATGAAATCGAGTTTGACAACCCTGGTCTAAGGGAACTAGGTACATTTAGCTTAACAAAGAGAAGGTTTCAGGAATACAGCAATCACCCTAGTTAAATTATGAGCCTTGAGCCAAACTTCAAAAAACTTCAAAAGATTTATTAGGAGCGACATACTGGCACGACGTGTATGAAGCCAATTCTGGCATACATAATTACAGTCCCCTGTGACTCTGCTTCCCCCCTCCACCCTGGGTGTGCCATAAATCAGTTTCTCCAATTAAGCACCTACACAGGGTAGTTATCATCCATCACGTTCTTCAATTAAAGTTTTTTCAGGCAAAAGCTTCACTAGCTTAGCTACAATCTTTTTTAAGATAAAATTGGAATGTGCTTCTAAGTTCATTTGCTGTATGCTTCTCCAGTCCTTCCCCCTCCCTCTTTCTTATACCAACTTGGAAACAAGTGTAGGAATGTTTTACAAGTTGACAGAAGGCTTAAGGGAGACCTAATAGCATCTTCCAATACTTGAAGGACTGTCACAGGGAAGCGAGCACTGATTTATTCCCCAAAGCACCCAAAGGCGGGACAAGAATCAATGGGTGGAAGCTCATCAGAGAGCGACCCAACCTGGAAATAGCGAGGAATTTCCTGACAGTGAAAACGATTAATCAGTGGAACAGCTTGCCTCCTGTTTTTCTTCTGCACAAAAAGAGACACAGAGAGAGAGAAAGAGAGAGAGAGAGAGAGAAGAGGGTTGTTTTCCTCACTACAATATTTATGGAAATATTTTGAAGAGGTAAGAGACATTGTGACTTTATTAAAGCCTTTTGGCAAAGTATCTGTGACATGCTGATTAACAAGCCAGTTAAGTAGCGGTTGGATGGCATGACAGAGCTGGCTCAAAAATCATCTTCAAAGGATGCTTGACAATGATCTCATCAATCTGGAGAGAGCTACGGAGATGCAGCTAGCAAAGGTGTTGGAATTCATTGAGGGAATGTATTGCTATGCAACAACTATAGTAGTATTCAGCCAGTAGATGGCAGTGTTTACAAGTGTGGATCTATGGTATATGCTCAATGCTCTTTTGTTCTAAGAAGGGTTTCCTGTTTCCTGTTACAGTTCAAATAGTTGAGCAGTAAAGCACATGGTGATTGTCCTCTTTTGTTTGCTCTGTGCTTTATATAAACAGAATTTCTAACAAAAGGAAAAGTGCAGTAGACACCCATCACTACAATTTGACTGCAATTAATCTTGGATGTGGTTGAGTTTTGGGTGCTAGCTTTGAGGGTGGACAATAACTGAGGAACCATGGAAATAAATCATGCCACAGATAGATCAGTGGAAATCTCTGGTGCCTTGACTAGATTCATATCAATGGAGAATTGATGGACTACTATACAGGTAGACCTCGACTTATGACTTGTCATCCAGAGACAGTTCAAAGTGACAATAAACCTCTCTGGGGATTTGGATGCCCCAGTTCTGAAGTTCTGATGGATGCCCCCCATGGTCACATGACTGCATTTTGGATGCTTGGCAATCAATCACATTTACAGCTGTTTGTAGTGTCCTGTGATCTTGTGACCATATTTTACAATGGGTTTGCCAAAAACTGACCCATAGCAAATCATTAATTTGCTTAATGACTGTGGTGTTTGCTTAATGACTTGCTGCCAAAAAGGTTGGTCACATGGATGATCTATTCTACAACTGTCTTGTCTTACAACCAGGATGGGCAGGCACCCTTACAGTCCTAAGTTGAGAACTATATTTATGGATCCAGGCACAGTTTTGGAGGAAACCATAAAGATGCTTTCCTGGATCATAAAAATTGCGATTTTGATCTGAGTTGCTTTTGACATCTATCTTGAATCAGATCTCCCAATCTAATCAGATTTATTTTTCAGACCTTTACATTAAAGAGGACCTCATGTAAGCTGGTCTCTCAACTCATACTCTTTTGATTTAGTGTGAGGTCCACTCAATCATCTTCATTTAACGACCCCATAATCCCTTGTGGGGTGGAGTCTGGGCAACTGAATGGATCTAGCAGAGTATTTTAATGGCCGGATGCCCTTCCTGTCTCCAATGTGGAGTTTTGTTCAGCAGATACATTCTCAGTATGCCCAGAGAGAGAAATATATGCCTTTACCTAGGATCAAACTCATAGCCTCCTGATTGTGAGGTGAGAGCTCCACCTCTAGGCCACTGCATCACTCTTGAGGTCCACCCAATAATATTAATTTATATATTCCCAGAGTGATTTTTTTGTATTCTTTAAGGGAAAAAACAGCATCAAAGAAGAGATTAAAACTTGTGTTAAGATATGATATAGATATGGAAAATTATGGTTTTTATAAGGGACAAACGCCTTTTGATAAGATACTGTTGAATTCAGATGAAAAACTAATTAAGAGGTTATATAACTTTTTGTTAAATTTAAAAATGCAAGATGGAAAATAAAAGACACTATGGTACAATGGGGGAAAACTTTGGTTATAACATAAAACTAGAGAAATGGCAAAATTTGTGGGAAAGGAACTATAGATTAAAAATTATTAATAATTATTAATACATTATTAATAAATTATTTATTTATTAATAAAACCTAGCTTCCTAATAAATAATTATCGGCCATTCACAAGAAACCAAGCTGCACTAAGAAATCCCAATGCACAAAACACAATGTTGCCAACCAATCAAAAACACAGCAACTCGAAGACCAATAGAAACAGACCTAGACTCCCAGCCAATCAGGATGAGGAAAAAACCATTCAAATATAGCAGAAAGCCAGCACCAAATTCAAACAAAAAACGGCTGCCAAGCCTGACACACAAAATTAAAAAGAACCCAATACACAAGCCTGAGGATGGCAGATGACATTCTGCCGAAACATCGCTATAATAAAAGCACAAATATTAAGACGTGGGAAAATACCCGAAGAAACCTAAATACCATACATGCATGCATATATACATACATACATACATACGTATGAATGGTATTCAGCTTTGTTCGGGTATTTTCCCATGTCATTATAGTTTTAAAGTTGTAGAAACGTTTTGGCAGAATCTCATCTGCCATCATCAGGCTTGTGTATTATTATTGTGTATTTATTAGCTTCCTAATAAATGATAGTTGCTCCATTTACCCAAAGCAAAGCCGCACTAAAAGCCTCAAACACAGGAAACACAATGTTGTCAGCCAACCAAGACAAAAAAATGCTGCAAAACAGACAGAAGGTATTAAGAAACACTAATCAAGCAGAACACAGCAAACTCCCAAGACCAATAAACACAGACTAAGACTCCCAACCAATCAGGATGAAGAAAAAAACCATTCTAACACAAAAGTAGGCTAGCACCAAATTTAAAACAGAAACAGCTGTGAAAGCCTGACTCACAGACAAACACAATACACAAGCCTGATGATGGCAGATGAGATTGTGCTGAAACGTCGCTACAACTTTAAAGGTACAACTATAATGACGTGGGAAAATACCCGAACAAAGTTGAATACCATACATATAAATACCTGCAAAAACTTAAGAATATATATGTATGTATGTATGTATGTATGTATGTATGTATGTATAAAAATGCTAATATTACTTAATTAATTTTTTCTAGTAGAATAATGTAAAGACTGATATGTACGTCAGAGAAAGTCACCACGTTCAAGATTTTTAAATGTTTATTTTCAATAAAAAAAAATTAAAAAAGAAAGAAAGAAAATTAAGTAGAAAGAAGACACAGAATACTATCATACATGGAATCTATTTTACCAGTGGTTGGAAAAAAAGGGGTGGCAATTAAGATTACAATCAGAATATGTTAAGCAAATTAAATACCTAGACAACACGATGTTTATTAAGCACTAAGAAAATGTAATTAATTAAAAAAAATCGATAAAATTTGGAAGAAAAAAAAACTTGCATTAAAAATTCCTATTTTGACAGCCAAAAAACCCCCAACCCTCTTAACTTCAATATCTAGCAGTTTCTTTTCAGGCAGTCTGGTCAATGGATGGAGAGAAGAGAGAGAGAGAGAAAAAAAACCTTCCAGATTTCATATTGCAATCACACAGACATCATTTTGAAAGGACAAGCCAGGCGAATGCTTTTAGCACAAGCCTAACCACTTTTCAATCAACTCACTCAATAAAAGAGGCAAGGAAATGTATCTTTTTAGAGGAAGAAGGTAGTTAGAGAAAGTGGGTTTGAAAGCCATTTTGCTTTCTTCCCCACGCAAAAGAAATTCCCTAATTTCTTTTCATTCCAAGATAGGCCAAAAAAACCTCCCCCAAGACCTTCTATTCCATTAAAAGTGTCTTGGGCTGAAAATAAGACGGTGCTGGGATTTATTTATTTGATTCTCATCCCACTTTTACTACTTTATAGACAACTCAACTAGATGAATGTATATAGGACTCTTTTTCCTTCTCCTATTTTCCCACAACAACCCTGTGAGATGGATTCGGCTGAGATAGAAGGACTAATGCAAAGTCATCCAGCTGGCTTTCATGCCTAAAGCAAGACTAGAACTCACAGTCTGCTGCCGAATGGCCCAAAATCACCCAGCTGGATTTCATGACTAAGGCGGGACTAGAACTCACTGTCTCCTGGTGATTGGCCCAAAGTCACCCAGCTGGATTTCATGGCTAAGGAGGGACTAGAACTCACAGTCTCCTGCCAATTGGCTCAAAGTAATGCAGCTGGATTTCATGACTAAGGCAGGACTAGAACTCACTGTCTCCTGGTGATTGGCCCAAAGTCACCCGGCTGACTTTCATGGTTAAGACAGAACTAGAACTCACAGTCTGTTGATTGGCCAAAGTCACCCAGCTGACTTTCATGTCTAAGGTGGGACTACAGTCCCCTGCTGAATGGCCCAAATTCACCCAGCCAGCTTTCATACTTAAAGCAGAACTAGAACTCACAGTTTCCTTACTCTTTAACAACAAGACCAAACTGCTCAAGAAGCCTTCAATATTTCTTTAGGTCCTGACTTTTTACAACAGGTGCAGTAAGAGGAAATCTTTAAGAGGTCCTTTATCTCCTTGAGCCTAACACCCTGCTCAAAGTAGAATAGAATATAAAATAACAGAGTTGGGAGGGATCTTGGACCTTGTTCTCACACAATGCCTCTCAGCATTCACCTGTCTGAGAGCACCCACCAAGCCAAATCTGATCGCTATCTAGATGGCCATGATTTTATTATATATAATAATATGAACTGAGGAGAAATTTCCTAATGGTAAGAACAATTAACCAGTGGAACGGCTTGTCTTCAGAAATCATGGTTGCTCCATCACTGGAGGTTTTTAAGAAGAGACTGGACAGCCACTTGTCTGAAATAGTATAGGATCTCCTGCTTTTTTTTTTAATTTTATTTATATGCTGCCCTTCTCCAGAAACTCAGGGCGACTTACAGTCTTTAGAGCATCATGCTAAGTGCTCGGCAATAGCCTTCATTCCATTGTATATGCCTGCTTATTACTAGGGCTTTTTGGCCCCCCAAAGAGACATTTTTACAAAGTCAGCTTATTGCCCCCAACAATCTTGGGTCCTCAATTTACCTACCCCGAGAGGATGGAAGGCTGAGTCAACCTTGAGCCTGGTGGGATTCGAACCTGCACTAACTCCCAGCAGCTGCCGCATTCAGCATTCATTTCTTATCAACTATCTTCCCAGTTGTGGCTAATGAAGGGAATCAGGGCCCTTTCCTCCCCCGTAAGCTATGCAACCCATGTTGCTCTCTTCTTTGTTCCCTGTGTGCCCTAGGATGAAGCGGGGGTGGGCCTGGTCTTCCTCTGAACCCCCTCTCCCTTGTTCTATCTCTTCCCTGCTCTGCCCAGCTGGACTTTGCCCTTCCCCAGTTTCCTCCACAGCCAACGGAGCCATACTCCCATTCCCTGTCAGCTGTCCAGCTTCCTCCTTGGATTCAGACTCTGGCAGGGGCATGATAGCAGCTCTCCTGAGCTCCATTTTTGCTAGCAGAGGCACTGTGGCACCGCGAGCCAAATGTAAGCACCCATTGGCTGCATCCGGCCCGCAGGCCTTGAGTTTGACACCCTTGGTGTAGGACATAGAACCTGATATGGTTTAATACTGTGGTCCATGCTACAATCACGACAGAGTTCCAGAAATTTGTTGAAGGATGTTTCGGTAGGAACGTGACTTTAGATAAAGGCTATTTTGTCAGCTCAGTCCCCACTGCCCAAAAGCCTCAATTTAATTGTTCTTCCTTGATGATAATGAGCCTTTATGTCCATCCAAATCAGATCAAAATTGGGGCTGATTGCACTTTAAAGATTCTTCTTGTAAATCATTACGCCTAAGTTTTCCATCTCTGAAGACCGCTGCTTATAAAACCTCCTGCCTTCCCTTAATGAATGAGTGAATCAATGAATAAATAAATATTTTAAAAAGGAAAGTTTTTGCTCAATTTGATAGAAGGGCTAATATTCATTCCTCACTAGCGGCTAGATGAAGCAGACCTCTTGGTTGGCGTGAGGGAACTGGACTGTTAAAGAGTGAACGGATCAAAGTGTGTGTAGCATATAATCTACAGTAGCTGCAATAGCTTATATTAACATAGGGAAGCATTTATTAAGGCATGGATTCCTTCCTTCCTTCCTTCCTTCCTTCCTTCCTTCCTTCCTTCCTTCCTTCCTTCCTTCCTTCCTTCCTTCCTTCCTTCTTTCTTTCTTTCTTTCCTCCCTCCCTCCCTTCATGAGCTGGAGGGGACCTTGGAGGTCTTCTAGTCGAGCCCCCAGATGACTCTCTAGACTCTTCTTAAAAACACCCAGTGATGAAAAACACTCACAACTTCTGGCGACAACTTCGATTCCACTGGTTAATTGTCCTCACTGTTAGAAAGTTTCTTCTTAATTCCAGATTGCTTCTTTCTTTAGTTTCCAACCATTGTTTCTTATCGTGCCCCCTTGTTCTTTGGAGAATAATTTGACCCCCTCTTCTCTGTGGCAGCCCCTCAAAACTGGAATACTGCTATCATGTCTCCCCTAATTCTTCTTTTCTTTAGACTAACCAAACCCAAATCCTGCAACCTTTCTTCATAGTTTTAGTCTCTTAAGCCTTGAATCATCTTATTCGCTCTTCTCTGCACTTTTTCCAAAGTCTCAACACCTTATTTGTAGTATGGTGACCAAAACTGGTTGCAATACTTTACAAAGTGGTACTTATATTTCACGTGTTCTTGATTTTATGCCTCTGTTTATACAACCCGTGATTGTATTAGCTGTTTTGGCTGTTGCTGCACACTCTTGGCTCATATTCAAGTGGTCTACTAGGATTCCAAGGTCCCTCTCACAGTTACTGTTTTTGAACAAAGTCTCGCTAAATCTGTACTTATATCTTTACATTTTTTCCCCAGGCTAAATGTAAAATCCTGCTTTTCACCACATTGAAATTTGTTTTGTTGGATAGGGCCCATCGTTCAAGTTTGTCAAGATCTTTTTTGTCAGGATCTCTACAGACTAAAACACTGGGCCTCATCTAACAAAATGAAATTCAGCATAGAGAAAAGTAAAGTCCTACAGTTAGGCAAGAAAAACCAAAAGTGCCCATATAAACTGGGTGTAACCAGGCTCAATAGCAGTAACTGTGAGAGGGATCTTGGAGTCTTAGTGGACAACCAGCTAAATAGGAGCCAGCAGTGTGCTGCAAAAGCAGCCAAAAAAGCCAATGCAATCCTAAACACCATTAATACACGGATAAAATCAAGATCAAGTAAGGTACTAATACCACTCTATAAAGCCTTAGTAAGGCCACACCTAGAGTACTGCATCCAGTTTTGGTCACCACACTATAAAAAAGATGTTGAGACTCTAGAAAAAGTAGAGAGAAGAGCAATCAGGATGATTAGGGGACTGGAGACTAAAACATATGAAGAACGGTTGCAGGAACTGGGCTTGGCTAGTCTAGTGAAGAGAAGGACCAGGGGAGACAGAATAGCATCTTCCAATATTTGAGGGGCTTCCACAGAGAGAAGGAAAGGGTCAAGCTATTTTCCAAAGCACCCAAAGGCCAGACAAGGAATAATGAGTGGAAACTGAACAAGGAGAGATTTAACCTGGAAATAAAGAGAAACTTTCTGACAGTGAGAACAATCAACCAATGGAACAGAAGTTGCCCTTGGAAGTTATGAGAGAGCCATCACTTGAGACTTTCGAGAAGAGATTGGACTGCCATTTGTTAGAAATGTTGTAGGGTCTCCCGCTTAGGCAGGGGGTTAGACTAGATGACCTACAAGGTCCTTTCCAACTCTGATTATCTGTTATTTGTTTTTGGCTCCTGCCAGTTTAGTGTCATCTGCAAATTTGATGAGTCCTCCTTCTACTCCCTCTTCTAAGTCCTTTATGACTTCCTCCTCCTTTGTGTGGCCCAATGGCTCTCCAGAGCTTCTAACAAAGCCAGGGCCAACCCAATAGGAACCAGGTTATGTGTGGGTGTGTGTACCAACCCCTGTTCTATCACTAAGCCATGATCCACCCATCTTTAATTTGTTGACACTGGGAAGTTGCCTTAAACTGAAAACCAACTTAGTAAGATTTATTCACCTGGGCAATGCATTATCCTGTGAGTTAGACTCATATTCTCTCTACCAGAAGCTGAACGGTGGCCCTGTTGTACCTCCTTGTTTCTTGAGATGTTATTGATGGAAGTGAGGTGAAATCCCCCAATTAACCAGCAACCTTTTATCTGAAAGTTTGGCTAAGACTCCGGGTCTAAACTAGCTGTTTGCTATGGCATTCCCATGGTGATGGCAGCCTTTGATTCAGCCTTCCCTCCCATTAATTCCTTGCTTTGACTCCTACCTGTGTTCTTTCATCTGCAATTTTCCTCCTTTCTTTTAACATCTAGGTCATCCATCTTTCTGTCACTTACTAAGGTCCAGCTTTACCTGTTAATAAGGAAAGGAATCAGCAGGAAAGCGACTCAATGAATGGAGTGTAAAAAAAATAGAAATAATACCCAGCACAGTATAAAATGGGACATTTGGCAAGAAGAAAAGAGCACTAGCTCACCCCAGCACTTAATGACATTTAAGCCATGGTCAAATAATTATCCCAAAAATATAGAAAAGGTCCAGAACTATTTGGAAGGCTTTGCATTTGACACACAAGTTGGACTTTCTTCTTTCTTTCTTTCTTTCTTTCTTTCTTTCTTTCTTTCTTTCTTTCTTTCTTTCTTTCTTTCTTTCCTCCTTCCTTCCTTCCTTCCTTCCTTCCTTCCTTCCTTCCTTCTTTCTTTCTTTCTTTCTTTCTTTCTTTCTTTCTTTCTTTCTTTCTTTCTTTCTTTCTTTCTTCTCTCTCTCTCTCACACACACACTTTCTCCTTTCTTCTTTCCTTCCTTTGCTCCTTCCTTCCCTCCCTTTTTCTCCTTCTTTCTTTCTTTCTTTCTTTGCTTTCTTTCTTTCTTTCCTCCCTTCTTTCCTTTTCTTCTTTCTTTCTTCCTTTTTCTATTCTTCCTTCTTTTTTTTTCCCTTCTTTCTTCTTTCTTCCTCTTCCTTCTTTCTTTCTTTCTTTCTTTTCTTTTCTTTCTTTCTTTTCTTTCTTTCTCTTTCTTTCTTTCTTTTTCTCCTTCTTCTTCCTTTCCTTCTTTCTTCTTTCCCTTTCCTTCCTTTTCTTTCTTTTCTTTTCTTTCTTCTTTTTTCTTCTTTCTCCCTCTTTTTTTTTCTCCTCTCTCTCCTTTTCTTCCTTTCTCCTTGTCTTCTCTTCCTTTTTTCTCCTTCTCCTTCTTTTTCTTTCTTTTTCTTTTTCTTGTTCTTCTTCTTCTTTTTTCCTTTCTTCTGCTCTTCTCTCTCTCTCTCTCATTCATTTCTCTTTCTTTCTTTCTTTCTTTCTCTCCTTTTCTTTATATCTTTCTTTTTTTTCTTTCTTTCCTTCTTTCTTTTTCTTTCTTCCCTAATTCAGAGATAAAAGCAAAATTATGGGGTCAAGACAAGAGTTACATTTTCAGGCCACATTGAACATTTTCTCTTTATTTATACATGGAAGCAACGTATGTTATTACAAATATTTCTGCCCTCGCCCACTTCATATACCCTGTCCCCCCTTATTTTTCTACCAGAAAGGTAATACAAGACAATTAGCAGGGGAAAAAATATTTTCTCTCATTTGGAGAAAGGTCCTCTGGGCAGGTTACATTAATCACGGTGGTAGCTTTTTCAGAGAATTGCTTGATCTCTAATGGCACCTGTCACCTCACCAATCCCTTCCTTTATAGTTACTGCATTCCTATTGATGTGGTTGGGTCCCCAGATAGTCCTTCCAAAAAGCGAGGAGGAAGGAAAACAACTACTTCTCTCTCTGTCTCTCTGTCTCTGTCCCTCTCCCTCTCTCCTCCCTCTCTCTCTCTGTTGTGTCTGTCTCTGTCTCCCTCTCTCCGTCTCTGTCCGTCTGTCTGCTTCAGTTCCAAGCTGGGAGAAAGACACTGGAAACATAGAGGGTGATTGGAAAGATGGTTTATTGATGAAGCAGAACCACATGGGGTTGTGATTCTGGGCAGCTGACAAAATGGAGATGAGAGTGGAGGGTTTTTAGACCTTCTTTGGACTTTGCACTTGAGCTTCCTGTTCTTGTGCAAGGACATGTCCTTTAATATTCTACTGGCTGTTGTCAGATTCCTATGGGATCATGTAGGGGTTATTTAGGGGTCATAGCACGTAACACCACTTCTCCGCAGGCTGCACTGGCTTCCTGTGGCCTTCCGGATTCGATTCAAGGTGGTACTGACGGTATTTAAAGTGCTCCATGGCTCGGGACCTGGGTACTTACGGGACCGCCTGCTGCCATCAACTACCTCCCGCCGCCCAGTACGCTCCCACAGGGTCGCCCTACTTGGGGTTCCGCCACCTGATCGCTGTCGGCTGGCGGCCCCGAGGGTGCGTGCTTTCTCTGTGGGAGCGCCCTCCCTGTGGAATGATCTCCCCCCGGAGATACGAGCCATGACAGATATCCTCTCCTTCCGGCGCGCAGTTAAGACCCTATTTTTTAAACAGGCTGGCCTGGCCCAGTAAGGGTTAAAGGGGTTTAAGTTAATAGGGTTTTTAAAATTTTAACTATTTTTAAACTTTAGGGATACAGCTATATTTATATTTAATTCGGTTTTAAACTCTATTTAATCTTGTATTTTTGTATTTTAATGTATTTACTAGGCTGTACACCGCCCCGAGTCCCTTTTGCGGAGAGGGAGCGGTATAGAAATATGATCAAATAAATAAATAGCTGGCTCTATAGACAAAGAAGGAAATGCAAATCCTAGATGGGTTGGTTGAGCTAATTTGGTCAACCTCTGGCTTATTATTTATCTGATGTCCCAGGTGAAGTTTGAACTGCTCTTGGATGATGCAATAAAGGGGTTTTGGACTGCTCTGGGCTGCTTCTAATCCTACCATTCTGCCTTTGTTTCGATGTATCCTGTCTTGAATGGTTTACCAAATCTGGATTTCTAAAAGCTGGCCTCCTCAGTTTCTGCTAGGGGGGCAGGGAGACAGGGGCTGCTTCCTGCCTCTAAAAAAACCATGTTTCTCCATTTCTCATTTAGGGAAATATAATATTATGCCTTTTTAAAAAACATTCCTCAAAATATTTCATGCTTCTAATAGAGGGGGGCTTCCCTCAGCCCCAACAATCTGGGTCCTCATTTTACCCACCTCAGAAGGATGGAAAGCTGAGTCAACCTTGAGATTGGTGAGATTTGAACTGCCATATTACAGGCAGCTGGCAGCGCACTCTAACCACTACGCCACCAGAGCAATAATGTTAAGGTCTTTAAGTTCATTTCTGCCTGTTATAGAATAGAATAGAATAGAATAGAATAGAATAGAATAAGAAAGGAATAGAATAGAATAAGAAAGGAATAGAATAGAATAGAATAGAATAGAATAGAATAGAATAGAATAGAATAGAATAGAATAGAATAGAATAGAATAGAATAGAATAGAATAGAATAGAATAACAGAGTTGGAAGGGACCTTGGAGGTCTTCTAGTCCAACCCCCTGCTCAAGCAGAAACCCTATACCTTTTCAGACAAAATGGTTGTCCAATTACCTCTTAAAAACTTCCAGTGTTGGAGCATCCACAACTTCTGGAGGCAAGTCATTCAGCTGATTAATTGTTCAGCTATCATCCTTCCCCAAAGACGAGCCAGGCAGGCATATTTTAACCAGGAAGCTACAGACTTCTGTAAAATAGTTAGCTATAAATCTCAATTAGCTTCACTGCCACCCACTGTCCACTTGACTTTCCCACAGCCCCACCCAGGTTCCAGTGTTTAAGATCTGACAGTTATCAAGGAATGTAGGGTCGCTGCAGGTAAAATGGCACGGATATAGCACGAGCGAAGCATGAATGTTGTCTGATTAGTGTAATTAGAGCTCTTGCAATTATACGGCTTTCTTATTTAAATGGAAATATTTGCTAGGGGGTTGAAAAAAAATAAACTTGTAAAAAACAAACTAGAGTTTCAGAAACTGGTTTTCTGCCTCTTTCTCGGGCTAATGGTGTTGATTTAAAAAAAAAAAAAAGATTTCACAGACTAAGATAATATTCATTTCTTGATTTGTGGAGGATCATGCCATTTTGAATTATTTCCAAGACATATTTCTGTTTTTGGGACAGATTTGTACTCCAGGAAATGTTTATTTTTATTTATTAATTTTGATCATGCCTTTGTTAATTGATAAGTAATTCAAGATGGCGAACATACATAATACTCCTTCCTCCTCTTATTTTTCTCCACAGCTACAACACTGTGAGGTGATTGGCTGAATCGCCCAGTTGCCATTCATGCCTAAGGAGGGACAAGAACTCACTGTCTCCTGGTGATTGGCCGAAAGTAACCCAGGTGGCTTTCATGCCTAAGGTGGACTAGAATTCACAGTCTCCTTGTGATTGGCCCAAAGTCACCCAGCTGGATTTCATGGCTAAGGTGGGACTAGAACTCATAGTCTCCTGCTGATTGGCTGAAAGTCACCCAACAGGGTTTCATGCCTAAGGTCTGGAGACTAAACTGTTTGATTGCTCTGACCCTTTCCAACAAATCAAACACAATCCAAAAGGAACAGAAATCTTGTAATGCTTTTACAAAATAATTAGCTGTGATAAGCACATGACTTGCCAAACTGTGTGAGGCTTGCCAAAAGATAACAGAGAAGAAATAATTTTCAGTACAAGAATCTTCAAATACAAACTCAGGATACTGGAATGTCCATGAGGCTGGAGTTTCCAAAACGTCTTTGCCTTCTGCAAAGTACATTCGTTTCACAGCTGGCTTTTATCTTCTTGAAGGAGGGGCCGTTACCTTGCAGCCTTATTCCCGAGTCACCCGTGCTGTTGTAACTGCTCTTTCCTCCAAGCAATCCTTCGTGCATGTGCACTTAGCACAGGCTCCTTGGGAACCTCCTCATCGCTGCTGCCAGCCCCTACAATCTCTGAAGGCAGCAGTCCACTCCCTAATGGTCCTGTCCCCTCATCTGAGTCCTCGCTCTCCTCAGCCATCCACACCTGCTGCCGGCTAACCACAACACTGATGAACAATTGAGGAAACTGGGTATGTCTAGTCTAACAAATAGAAGGACTAGGGGCGATATGATAGTAATCCTCTGGTGCTTGAGGGACTGTCTCAAAGAAAAGGAAGCTGATCTATTCTCCAAAGCACTTGAGGGCAAGACAAAGTCATTAAAGAGAGATCCAACCTAGAACCTAAGGAGAAACTTCCTGACAATGAGAACAATTAATCAGTGAAACGACTTGCCTGCAGAATTTGTGGTGGAGGTTTTCAAGAAGAGACTGGATAACAATTTGTCTGCAATAATATAAGTCTTATGGACTTCAACTCCCAGAATTCCTCCTCCAGTCATGTTAGATTAGGAATTATGGGAGTTGAAGTCCACAAGTCTTAAACTTGCCAAGTTTGAAGACCCTTGATCTTGTGCTTGAGCAGGGGGTTTGACTAGAAGACCTCCAAAGTTCCTTCCAACCCTGTTATTCTATGCTCTATGAAGTGTTACTCTTTACAGGGTAACTATCATTAAACGACTGGTTGTATATGCCTGTCTTAGAGTGAGACTTTTTAATCCACAATACTTGTCGAAACAAAAATGAGAGGCTGTGAAAAGGCTGCTTTTAATCCCAGTTGTTATTCCTAAAGCACTGTAAGATCATCCTAGTAACTGCAACAGTTAGAAATGCAGAAGAGCTTTTGATGGAAGATCTAATGACTTATGAGCATGCCAGCATGGAAGTGCTAATAAGACATTACTGTAGCAGCTATAATTACAATCTGCCTTGTGTCAAGTATCCAAAACCTGATTTTCATTTTCTTTGGGAACAAAGGTTAATCAATTTGTAATGGTTAATCAGTTAAAAACCCTTTAAAGAAAATTGATGTGATCAGCAGCTGGATTAGTGCTGACAGTCACGTTCTAATCAGGGAGACTGTAACAATCATTCCGCACATGATTTTAATTTCAGGTTGTTTATGCAAACAGATCATGAATCATAAAGGACTCGGCCATAGTTTCGACTGGGAAATTGTGAGCGTTCCAGAACAAGCTGAATCCAAAAATGCTAGGAAATTCTGGAAGTTTGGCATTCAGACAAATCAGCCATCGATAGACACATAGAAATAAACAATGTTCACACACCGTTCAAAAGAGACTCTAAGAAAAGAAAAGAAGGAAACAAAAGACCAGAATACATCCTCTTCAGCACTTTACACCCAGATAAGCAGGGATTAACACCAGACAAGCAAGCAAGCAAGCAGAAAACAACACCCCAATCAAGGAACTAGCAATGAGTAAACTAAGTAACTGTATAAGAAGAAGGAACAAACTATTGTCAGTAGCTTTAATTAGTTGGGTAATGAAATGCTTCTAAGGAAACTTGATCTCTTTTCAGCTTTAATTGGTCTGTGACCAGCCCCCTTGATGATCCTTACCAGATTCTGTGCCCTATTTAATTTAATTTCAATCTTTTACTTAAAAATAGAAAGAACTGAATTAGACATATCTAGTTCCCTCAACTGCTCAAGCAGGAGACCCTATCCTAAGGGTGTCAAACTCAAGGCCTGTGGGCTGGATCTAGCCCTTGCGGCAGTGGTAGGATTCAAAAAATTTTTACTACTGATTCTGTGGGTGTGGCTTGATGGGCGTGGCATTGCTTGGTGGGCGTAGCTTGGTGGGAAATGGTAGAAGGATACTGCAAAATCTCCATTCCCTCCCCACCTCACTAACCTGCTTTCCAGCTCCATTCTCTGGTGCAGGACAAGAAAGGAAAACCCAGCCAATCAGCTGGGACTCAGGAGGTGGAGAATAGATGGGGGCGGGCCCAGTCAGAGGCGGTATTTGCTGGTTCTCTGAACTACTCAAAATTTCCGCTACCGCTACCATGTGGAATCTTATATGCTATGAAGTTGTTAGGAGACTCTTGTTATTAATATTTTTTAGGCAATAATTAAAAGTTAAATGATTATTGGGACTTAAAGGGGAATTAGTTAAATGATAAATAAGCTAGAGGGGTGGCACACTCTAATTGGTAATTGTGGGGGGAAATTTTTGGAAATGTTTGAATTGAGATGGAATTTTTTGAAACAATGAAATAAGAGTATGCAATGAAATTGGCAAACCTGACAGGTAAAAGTATAAAGTATAACAAATATGAAGATATGAGTGTTATTTAAAGTTAAAGGAACTAGGTTAAGAAATGAATTGAAAAATTTATAAAATAGGCTGGAAGAAAATATTTGAGAAAAATAATAGAAGACATGTAAAGTAATGGCAGTATATGAAATTAAATATGAAAGATGAGTATGTAATCAAAGTCACTTTTGCATGGAAATGTAAAAACATGGAATCATGCTGTTCATTAAAAAAAAGATGTTTTTAAAATGTGGAAAACTGAAATAAAATTTTAATTAAAACAAAAATTCTGCTACCGGTTCTTCAAAACCTGTCAGAACTGGCTGAATACCACCTCTGCCCTGGGGTACTTAGATCTGACCCACAGGGTTGCCCTGGAAACAGCGAAGGACTGACCCGCGATGCTTCTGCCAGGGAAAATGGGCTCCAGAGTTCTGTTTTCAGCTGCCACAGCCTCCTGCAATCCTTTGCTAGTGAAAATGTAGCTCAGGAGGGCCACCCCGAGCTCCTTTTCTGCTGGCAGAGAGTTTGGGCCACCTCAGGCTCCCCTGAAAAGAGTGACATCGAGGTGGCTATGGCACCCTGGCCACACCCACCCCGGCCCCCTGAGGTCAAACACAACTATGATGTGGCCTTCAATGAAATCGAGCTGCCCTACCATTTCAGACAAATGGTTGTCCAATCTCTTCTTAAACTTCCAGGGATGGAGCTCCCACAAATTCTGGAGGCAAGTCATTCCACTGATGAATAGTTCTCATTGTCAGGAAATTTCTCCTTGGTTCTAGGTTGCTTCTCTCTTTAATAACCTTCCACTTCTTTCTTCTTGTCTTGCCCTCGGGTGCTTTGGAGAATAGATCAACCCAGGTGTGGGATTCTACAGGTTCGCACCTGTAGAAGCTAGAACCGCTTGTTAACCTTCTAAGCAGTTTGGAGAACCGGTTGTTAGAAGAAATTACTGGCCTAATCCTGTAAGGAAGGCAGGAAGGAAGGAAACATTCTGGTGTTGCTTATAGAAACTGCCTCTCCGTTAACCCTTATTACATTCTTGGCATCCTTATTACATTCATAAAAGCCTCTAGGGATGGAGCAGCCACAATGCCTGAAGGCAAGTCCTTCCACTGATTAATTGTTCTCTCTGTTAGGAAATTCCTCCTTAGTTGTAGGTTGCTTCTCTCCATGATTAATTTCCATCCATGGCTTCTTGTCTGACATTTTTCTTTGTTCCTGTAGAAATGCAGACATAACAGGTCAGGCTAGATTAATTGTATTTGTTGGTAGGCCCATTTGGGCTGATTGATGGATTGCTGTAACTTTGGAGCTATTTGCAGTTACAAATGGTTCTTTCCTTCTGGGACAAGGGATCGAACAGTCGAGCAATTGCTCCCTGGTGGGTATGAACATGTAGACACTAAAGTGGCTTTAATGAAAGAAAGGGGTCACAGCAAACACATTTATGTCCGTTAATGAGAAGCTGGGTGACTGAAAAAAGAATACAACATCTAAAGAAGGAGATAGATTTCTGAGCTTCAAAAGAAAACACCCAAATAAGGAATCTCATACAGTATCAAAAAAATAAATAAATAAAATGATTCAGACATTGGGTGACATCCCCTTTCATTGGTTAAGAAATAAATGTTAACCTTCCAGAATGATAGCATTTTCAAATTATAATAATGGTTGTCCCGGTATAAGGAAATAAAAAGGACCTCTTGTAAAAAAAAAAACACCCCAGAGTATATTCTATTATGCATTTCATGGACGAAAGAATAGAGAAACAAGGGGGAAAAATGAAAATGACTTTTTGATGGACAGGATTGTTGGTGTAGGGAAAAAAAATGCTATAGTACAGGTGGTCCTTGACTTATGACCACCATCGAGCACAACATTTCTGTTGCTAAGCAAGAAAGTGGTTAAGTGAGTTTTGTCCCATTTTATGACCTTTTGTCATGCCTTCGTTGGAATCTGAACCCGAGGGGGAAGATGAACAGTTGACAGTGACCACGAGAGTGACTCCGTTGGTTGTGGAGGAAACTGGGGAAGGGCAAAGTCGGGCTGAGCAGAGAAGGGGAGAGGTAGAACGAGGGAGAGGGAATTCAGAGGAAGAAAAAGACCCACTCCCTCTTCATCCACAGGGAGGAATGGAGAAGAGAGCAACGTGGGTTGCATGGCTTACGGGGGAGGAAAGGGCCCTGATTCCCTTCAGAAGACATACCTAGGAAGGGAGTTTAAAGGAGAGGCAGATGGGAGGGGTGTTCGTTGGGAACAAACGCTAGTGTTTGGCTGCTGTTATCTGATTTCCTGGCATCCTCCCAACTGGTTTGATTTATTGTTGTGTTACTTCACTTCTGGAACTCCTTATCTTGTTCTCCTGGATTTATTACCTTATCTTGCTTTGCTGGATTTATAATTTGAGGTTTTCTGTTCACAATGTTTGGACTGAAGTATCTGCAGCCAAAGGCTGTTACAGGTTTGTGGGTGAATTTTTCTTCAGACCGGAGAACTGGGATGTTGGGGGCAAAGTTGGAGCTAATAAAGGAACTCGTATATATTCTCTGGCTGCATTGCCTTTATGCCGTGCGCCAGGTCATCACACCTTTTGTGCCAGACTTGTAAAGTGAATCACTGAAGTTGTTAAGCTACTAACACGGTTCTTAAGCATATTTGGCCTCCTCATTCTCTTGTCAGAAGGTTGCAAAAGATGAGCACAAGGCCCCGGAACATAGCAACCGTCAAAAACTATGAGTCAGCTGTCGAGCATCTGAATTTGGATCTTGATGCTACCCGTGTGAAAAATGGTCATCAGTCACTTTTTCAATCCGTAGTAACTTTGCTATACAGTCAACTCTAAATTAAAATAGATATTCTCAATTAAAATAGATATTCTCAATTAAAATAGATATTCTCTTGCCTGATTCAATGATGCAATCCCGTCATAAATAGGAGTCACTTGCCAAGCGTCTGAATGTGTCCATGGAGTTGGAATGTGAATCACGTGTCCATGGAGCTGCTGCAACAGTCGTAAGTGTGAAAAATGATCATCAGTCACATTTTCAGTGCTGCTATGGAGGTAGTCCTCGACTTACAAGAGCTCATTTAGCGACCGTTCCAAGTTACAATGCCACTGAAAAAAAGTGACTTACGGCCATTTTTCCCACTTACAACTTTCGAAAATCAGGTGATTAAAATTCAGAGGCCTGGCAACTAGTTCACACTTATGACCGTTGCAGCATCTCCTGATTCCCCTTTGGTGACCTTCTGACAAGCAAAAACAATGGGGAAGCCAGATTCATTTAACGACCAGGATATTTAACGACCAGGATATTTAACGACCGGGGCTACGAACAACCACTGACCTGAGGGCGTTCAGATGTGACCTGAAGACCTGGCTCTTTGAGCAGGCCCGCCTGAGCTGACTCAAATGGGATTTTAAATAAGGGATTTTAGATTAGTTTGGTTGGGGTACGAAAGTTTTAATTTATTTTAATCGGGGGTTTTAGATTTTTATTTGGGCAGCCCATAATTTAATTCTTTTTTAATCATATTTATATCTGTGTTTTGTATGTATTTTAGTTGGCTGTTCACTGCCCTGAGTCCTTCGGGAGAAGGGAAGTATATAAAATTATGAAATAAATAAATATTAACTTACCCACTGCAGTGATTCCCTTAACAACTGTGGCAGGAAATGTCATAAAATGGAGCAAAACCTACGTAACAAGTTCTCACTTAACACCCCTAAATTTGGGGCTCCATTGTGGTCATACGTCGAAGACTATCCGCAACTTCAAACAGACAGTAAATAAACTCTTGCAACTGATCTTATCCTGATACTCCAGCTTGTTTCATTGTTGTTGTTGTTGCTGTTGTTGTCATTATTGGTGTTGTTGTTTTTGCTTCTCACTACAAATGCTCAGGAAATTAAATCCAATTCCAAACGATTTGAACAGCCTTGTGGAACAATTGTTAGATCAGCAAGATTTAACTTTTCATCGGATTTGATACTGTTCTGACTCAAACCGGGTTCCATGAGAGTAAATACAAGACAAAGGCACCAGCACAACCTTTTATTGTGTCATTTACGAATCCTGTTTCTTCACAGACAAAAGGCTGCTTCCATCTAATTAGCTCTGATAAGAAAGAGCCTTGCCAAGTTTTGGCAAGGCTGCCAAGAACAACAGATCAAGTTCCTAAACAATAAATCAAAGAGTTTCCAAACACCAACTCAGATATTCTAACGTCCACCAGGCTCGAGTATCAAACTTCTTTGCCTTCTGCAAAGAACTGCGGTTTCTCAGCTGGCTTTTATCTTCTCAGGGAGGGGCCATCACCTTGCAGCCTTACTCCCGAGTCGCCCGTGCTACTGCAGCTGTTCTTTCCTTCAAGCTGCCCTGTGCGCACATGCGCTGAGCACAGGCTCCTCGGGAACCTCTTCCTCACTGCTGCCAACCTCCACAATCTCCAAAGGCAGCACTCCACTCCCTGATGGTCCTGGCCCCATCCCTGCATCACACGCAAGGCCCTCATCTGAGTCCTCGCTCTCCGAGACCTCAGCCATCCACCCCTGCTGCCAGTGAACCACAACAGATACTCAGCCCACGGTGGCAACGTAGTTCCTGAAATGTGTCTTTAAATATGTATTTTGGAGATAATCTACTTATCTGGACATTGGTATATTTAAATGCGTACTTGTAGAAAAAAAAACATTTTTGTTTGAGAAGTGTGAATAATGAGGAAATGGAAGGGAATTATGCAGAAAAGAAGGGAAATTTTCTAACCAAAGATGAGCAGTAGATGTAAGTTTTACATCTTACTTGCCTTAGGAAATTCTTCGTCCATAAAACTTCTTATAAAAATCCTCTTACCACAATAGTCACTAAATGAATTCTTGTAAATGGAGGACTACCTGTACAAAGTTAAATAAACCATTTAATTTTAATGAGGTCCCCCCATCCAAATATCAATGGATGACTCTCCCAAGTTAAATTTCATCCTCTTTCTCATTTTTTAAAAAAGCTTTCTGTCTCGTCTCTCAGTCTCCTTTAAGCCCAGAGATATATTTTCTCATACAAATTTCTCCCAACCTGCATGTTTTATCCCTACTTCTGCTTAGAGTTTTGCAAACAATTCCTGTTACAGATATATATATATATTTTACCAATATATGCATGGATAGGTTCAGTTTTCTCAAACGTATATTTGATCAATAATAAGTTGGAAGATATATTCTGCCTACTTCTTTGGTTTTGCAAAATCATGGAGAAATGTGAATCCCGGAGGATAGTTGTATATCCGTTTGCATTTTGGGTGGGTCTGTAAATAAGCTAAAAAATCTTATTAAAATGTAAATATCTCCTCTGTCCCAGCAACCGAGCACGTTTGAATAAGCTTGCAATCTCAAGGTACCACAGGTTTTTTTTTTAGCTCAGGTAAATAACCGACTGAACAAAAGACAGAAATTTGAGTGTGCTGTTTCTTGTGACTCCATGGTGAACACGACCTGACTGTTTATAGACCATAAAAATCTTGAATTATCTGACACAGCAGCCATTTAATGAAAGGAACTGACCGGTCAAAGCCAAACACGATAAATAGCCTCAGTTTACACATTCTCATTTAACTAGGTCAGCTTGAAATGACCCAGAATAATAAGAATTGGAAAGGACCTTGGAGGTCTTCTAGTCCAACCCCTGCTGTTGTGGTTAGCCAGCAGCAGGTACGGATGGCTGAGGAGAGCAAGGTCTCAGATGAGGGGCCAGGACCATTAGGGTATTTTGTAATTATCCTTCAGAGATTGTGGGGGCTGGCAGCAGTGATGAGGAGGTTCCCGAGGAGCCTGTTCCAAGTGTGTGTGCGTACAGGGCTGCTCGTAGGAAAGAGAGCTACAACAGCAAGGGTGATTCGGGAGTAAGGCTGCAAGGTAATGGCCCCTCCTTCAAGAAGATAAAAGCCAGCTGTGAAACAAACCTTCTTTGCAGAAAGCAAAGACGTTTTGAAACTCCAGCCTCGTGGACATTCCAGTATCCTGAGTTTGTACTTGAACATTTTTGTATTGCAAATTATTTCTTGTCTGTTATCTTTTGGCAAGCCTCGCACAGTTTAGCAAGGCTTGTGCTTATCACAGCTAATTATTTTGTGAAAGCATTACAAGTTTATTGTTCCTTTTGAATTGTGTTTGATTTGTCAGAAAAGGGCGTGGGTCAGAACACCTGCTCAGACCCTATACCTTTTCAGACAGGTGATTGTCCAGTCTCTTTTTAACCCCCCTCAGTGATGAAGTGCTCATAATTTTTTTTAAAAAGTAAATTTTATTGTTCTTTTAACACGTTAAAAATGAAATTGATCATAACGTTAACAGCACTGTAGCATTATCACTACACATATCCATCTCTTGTAGATATTTACATTAATATACAATACTATACGGTTATAAACATTTATCTATAGTTTCCTTATCTTAACTTTCTTTATTTCTTATTTTCCAGTCAATTATACCACATATCCCAAATTTCATGATATTCTGACTCTTCTTTATCTTTTAATTTTAAAGTCAATCTATCCATTTCGGCACAATCCAAAATTTTTTGAATTACCAATTCCTCAGAAGGGATTGTGTTGTGCTTCCAACATTGTGTATGTGTTATTCTTGCCGCAGTTAATAAGTGTAATAAAATATATTTAAACTTTTTCTTATATTTCTTTTTAAGTATTCCTAACATGAATAACTCAGGTTCAAATTCTATTAGTTCTTTTACTATTTCTTGTAAACAGTGTCTAATTTTTGTCCAGTATTTTGGGGCTTCAGGGCAGGACCACCACATGTGATAGAAAGTGCCTTGTGGTTTTTTACACTTCCAGAATGCTTAGTTCACGTTGGGATACATTTTAGCTAAGCTCATTGGGGGTAGGTGCCATCGGTAGAACATCTTATAAATATTTTTTTTATAGGCCGATGATCTTGTTAATTTATAATTCCAATTCCAAATTTTTTCCCATTCTGCTAGATCTATATTATGTCCTATGTTTCCGGCCCATGCTATCATACAACCTTTCACTATTTCTTCTTCCAAATCAACTTCTAATAGGTATTTATATAATGTTTGGTTATACATTTCTCCTCAGGGCCTGTTAGAATTTTGTCTAATTGTTGCAATTCTGTATAAATTCCATAGTCTTCTACATCTATTTTATATCTATTTTGCAGTTGGAGATACGGCCACCAGTCTATGAATATTCCTTGTTCTTTGAGTTCCTGATTTGATTTTAACTTCCCCTTATTGTCTAAAACTTCTTTATATTTTGCCACTTTACCTATGTCCAAATTATTGGGATGTATCATGGTTTCCATTGTGGAGAACCATATTGGAATTTTCATATAATGTCTCTCCCTAATTTTATTCCAGATTTGTATCAGAGAATCTCTTATGAAGTGTCTATGGAAATAGGTTTGTTTCTTAATTTCCTTTTCCCATAAGAAGGCATGCCATCCTCTTTGCAAGTCATGGCTCCCAGCATTCATGATTTCTGAAGACAAGCCATTCCACTGGTGAATTATCCTTGCTGTTAGGAAGTTTCTCCTTAATTCCAGGTTGCAATTAGTTCCCAACCAGGGAAGATCACAAATGGTAGCAACATGTCCCTGAGATGCTGGAACCATTGTGAATATACGCTGCTTGTTGAGGAGCACCCGAGCTGCGATCATGTGACTGCGGGGAATGCTGTAATGGTTGTAAGCCTGAGAACAAGTTTCTTTTTGAAATGCTGTTGTAGCTTCGAATGGTCATTAAGCAAAGGATGATAAATTGAGGACTACCTTGAATAATATGAGGTTTTTAAAATCATGTAGACCAGGGGTGTGAAACTCAAAGCCCACGGGCTGGATTCAGCCCTTGATGTGGTTGGATCCAGCCCATAGGTCTGTCCTGGAAAATGTAAGGGGCCCGGTCTAGTCTGTCAGCCTTGGAAGGCATATTTCACTTAGAACAGGGGTGGGATGATACCGGTTCATCCAGGTTCTATAGAACTGGTAGCTCTGAAGTGCAGCAGACACAGAACCAGTTCACTGCAACAACCTTTTGTTCATCTGTTTGACCTACCCGCCCGCCTGGGCTCTTGACTGTTCTTTATTTCCTGCTTTTTCAACCTCAGCTGCTTTGCACAACACAGCTGAGGTTGAAAAAGCAGGAAAGAAGAGGCTTTTCAAACACTGTGCACCTGTGCGCAGCACTTGTCAGCTGTCCGGGCGGCACAGCTGAGATTTTTGGGAAATTCTGTGTGTGTGCAAAGCACACTCTCACCGAACTGGTAGTAACACTGGTTGAATCCCACCCCTGATTTAGAATCTTGGAGGCTGCCACATTTAGTGCCTGAGGATTTGGGAGGGGGAATTTCATATAGAGGTGGAAGATTAGACTCAACAACATTCTTTCTCAGAAAGTCAAGGACATGTTGCTCTGCACGTGGAGAGGAGTGTCTGGAGGAAGGTCTTCAGTTGGGACGATGTTTGATTGGGCCATGTGATGCACTGGTGGGTGCAGGGGAGGGATTTTTGATTTACTTTTGGGAAGGGAAAACCTGGAACTCTCAGATTTGGGTTTTCCCAGATGTGTCAATGTGACAACTCTAATAAAATGGAACTTTGAGAAAATGCTTGTCTCGGAGTTTATTAGTTTGGAGTTTGTTAGTTGGACTGCTGACAGAGGAAACATGCCAGCAGTTTGGGGAGTGGCATCAAGCTGGCCACACCCACCCAGTTGGCTATGCCCAGGGAGTGGCATCAAGCTGGCCACGCCCACCCAGTCAGCCACACCCACCCAACACTCCTCCCAAGATTAACCACAGCTCTGATGCGGCCCTCAATGAAATTGAGTTTAACTCCCCTGTTGGGTATATTTTGTGTGTGTGTGTGTTTGTATGAGTTTGTGTAAATGGAACCACTTCAATAGGATGAGAAAATTAAACAGGCTTCAGCGTGTTGTGTTGAACTACCAGGGAACTGAATAGATCTCACACTCAATCAATATATCTTTTTTACTACAGCGTTGGCTGCTATTCGGTATCGTTGAATTTACGTTGGAATTTTCTTTTTTCTCCAGCCAAACAATCAGGAGTTATATCTCTGTGAAATGAGGCTCACACAATGGGGTCAGCGAAGCTCATGCTATAGCCACTTTTCTCCTCTCCCAATCCAGCATCTGTGGTTTTTATCTGCATAGCAAAAGGGATTTTTTTCTCTCTGTGTGTGTGATCCAAGGACCAATTTCACCTCTGAAAAATCTATCCAGGGTGCCAAGCAACAGCAGTTGGGATCACAACCAGAACTAAATTGGATTTGTTTGCATTTGCATGGAGATAGAACCAAAATTGAAGAAGAGGTAATATGATTATTCCCCAGTCACAGAATAATGGGCCTGAAAGGGAAGTCATTGAGGTCAATCCTTTGCTCAGTGATAGATCTGCTTACAATCGGATTGAGGACTCTTCAACCTCTCTTAATGGACTTCTAGTGAAAACAAGTGTAGCGTTTGAGGAAGCAGCCAATTCTGTTAACCAGGAGATGAATGGATGCTAGTCCTGCCTTAAGCGTGACTTTGGGCCAAAGGCTCGGCTCCAGAAGTTGTGGATGCTCCAACACTGGAGGTTTTTAAGAAGAGATTGGACAACCATTTTCCGGACTGGTGTAGGCTTGAGCAGGGAGTTGGACTTGAAGACCTTCCAGGTTCTTTCCAACTCTGTTATTCAATCACCAGGAAACAGCGAGTTCCAGTTCCACTTCTGGCAAGGAAGCTATCTGGGAAACTGCACCAATCACCAGGAGACGGTGAGTTCTAGTCCCCACCTTTGGCAAGAAAGCTGCCTGAGTAACTTTGCACCAATCACCAGGAGACAGTGAGATCTAGTCCCACCTTTGGCAAGAAAGCTACACCAATCACCAGGAGTCGGTAAGTTCTAGTCCAGCTGAGTGGGCCAATATATATCTCTCTCTCTCCTCCCTCTCTCTCTCTTCCTCCCTCCCTCCCTCCCCCCCTCTCTCACACATACATGCTTGTAGTTGTGGGAAAAATAGGAGGAAGAACTATTCAGTGTGTTCTCCACCTTGTCTTATTTGTTAAAAAAATAATAAAGGATGGGATGAAAACCTCCTAAATAAACAAGAAACAATCTACAGCTTCACGACCGCATCCTCATCCCATGGTCCAGGACCTACTACAAATAGTAAAAAAAATAAACAACAGAATAACAAAATAAATTATGAATCAGTTGCAAAGTGTCTGAATGTTGATCATGTAACCATAGGGGGATGTTGCAACGGTCATGTGAACAAGGGTCCCAAGTGACACTGAGAGCCAGCGTGGCACAGTGGTTAGAGTGCAGTACTGCAGGCTACTTCTGCTGCCTGCTGGCTGCCTGCAATTTGGCAGAGTGAGTCTTACCATGTTGTGGTTCACCAGCAGCAGATGCGGATGGCTGAGGTCTCGGAGAGCGAGGACTCAGATGAGGGCCTGCGCGTGATGCAGGGATGGGGCCAGGACTATCAGGGAGTAGAATGCTGCCTTCGGAGATTGTGGAGGCTGGCAGCAGTGAGGAAGAGGTTCCCGAGGAGCCTGTGTCCAGTGCGCATGCATGCAGGGCTGCTCAAAGGAAAGAGCAGATGCAGCAGCATGGGCGACTCAGGAGTAAGGCTGCAAGGTAATGGCCCCTCCCTTAAGGAATAAAAGCCAGCTGAGAAACCGGAGTTCTTTGCAGGAAGCAAAGAAGTTTTTGCACTCAAGCCTTGTGGATGTTCGGAATATCTGGGTTGGTATTTGGAGACTCTTTGTGTTTGAAATATTTCTTGGCAACTTTATCTAGTGGTCTTGGCAGCCTTGCACAACCTTGGCAAGGCTGGTTCTTATCAGAGACAATTAGTTTGAAACAGCCTTTTAACCACGAAGGAACGGAATTCATAGAGAATCATTCAAAGGTTTTCTGTTACCTCTGTTTCGTGTTTGTTTCCTTGGAACAAGGTTTGGGTCAGAACACACCAGGCTCAAGGTTGACTCAGCCTTCCATCCTTCCGAGGTTGGTAAAATGAGGACCCAGATTGTTTGGGGGTGATATGCTGACTCTGTAAACCGCTTAGAGAGGGTTGTAAAGCACTAAAAAGCGCTATATACGTCTAAGTGCTCTTGCCATTGCTACTTTTCAGTGTCCTTGTGATTTGGAATAGTCCCTAAATGAAGAGTTGTAAGTTGTAAGTAAGTCCATGGACAAAGAGGCGTCGGCCGCTGCATTTCAAGTGAAATAATTTCCCCTCTGTTGACCAGAGCTGGCTGGCACTCGGGGGAAGAAATATATCTCCAATTTCCACGTTGCTGTAGACAATCTGCGATTTCAAAGACATCCGGTCTGCCTGCAGATGAATTTCCTGCTCTCTTCTCTTATTTGCTCTCGAGAGAAAGGATAATTGGAGAGCTAGAACTGGCCCTCCCTCAGAAGGGAGGTATATAAAAGTGACAACTAATAACCTTTTACCAGGTTGCTGTGAGCTTCCACTTTGACTGAAACCTAAGTGGGGTTATTAAGGGATTTTTTTTTTTTCCACCTGCCACTTTGCATTTCGCTGCTCTATTATGATGATGAATTCTTTTCCATAAAGAAACATAACACAAATTCAGCTACCTTCTTTTCAGGATTATACGAGGCACCTAAAAGTCACTGCCCCCCTCCACACCTCCCAGCTACCGTATATCTCTGAAAGGAGGAGAGCTTTCATTCCACTCTCAGCATACAATTCTTAGAGAGACTTCAGACGTTTCCATCGTGGCGGAAACATTCATTGATCAATTTCTTGGCATCCCGCTTTTATTGTTATTGAACTCAAGTCAACGCATCCAATGCTCCTTCCTTCTCCTCCAACTTTCCCCACAACAACAATCCTGTGAGGTGCCTTGGCCTGAGAGAAAGTCAATGGTCCATAGTCACCCAGCTGGCTTTCGTGCCTAAGGCGGGACAAGAACACACAGTCTCCTGGTGATTGGCCCAAAGTCACCCACCTGGCTTTCATGCCTGAGGCGGGACTAGAACTCAGTTTCTTGGTGATTGGCCCAAAGTCACCCAGCTGGCTTTCATGTCTAAGGCAAAACTGGAACTCAGAGTCTCCTGGTGATTGGCCCAAAGTCACCCAGCTGGCTTTTATGCCTAAAGTGGGACTAGAATTCACCGTCTTCTGATTTTTATCCTGGTATCTTAACCACAAGAGGAAACATAGCAGGAAAGAGGAAGGGAGGAAGATAAGATGAGGTGAGGTGAGGTAAGTAAGATAGGATAGGGCAGGATAAGAAAAGAGATAAGAAATAAGCAGGGATAAGAGGAGATAAGATAGAATAGGATAGGATGGGATGGGATGGGATGGGATGGGATGGGATGGGAGGAGAGGAGAGGGGAGGGGAGGGGAGGGGAGGGGAGGAGAGGAGAGGAGAGGAGAAGAGAAGAGAAGAGAAGAGAGAGGAATGAGAAGAGAAGAGAAGAGAAGAGAAGAGAAGAGAAGAGAAGAGAAGAATGTGAGATGGGAGGGGCAGGGAGGGAGGGAGGAAGGAAAGCAGAGAGGAAGGATGATGAGAGGAAGGAAAGCAGGGAGGAAGGAAGGAAGGAAGGAAGGAAGGAAAGCAGTGAGGGAGGGAGGAGGATGAGAGAAAGGAAGGAAGGAAGGAAAAGGAGGAAGGGGAAATAGAATCTTTAAATGTCAAATAGGATGGCACCCTTTGCTTTGTAATTAAGAAAAGGGTGCAATGCCCTTTGGCTTAAGCAACCCCCCTACTCCTATTCACGGCATTCTTTTATAAAAAGTCTTTTCACTGAACTTTTAAAAACTGCAGGTGAAATACTGTCTATTATCCCAGCTCCCTATATAGCACAATATAATTGACCTCCAGATTGCCAAGGATAATTTGGCGTGCCCACACATTTCAACGCAAGGAATATAGTAGAGACAATAGCTCGCCCATGGAAATTGACCCTAATCTTTTGCAATCAGCATTACTTAATGGATTTTGCATATTATTTTGCCCAGCCACATGCCTTTTTGCACACATTAGTGACTGGAAGCCTCACAATAAGGGAAGGTTGACTTCCTGTTTCTCTATTCATTCCAAAGGGCAAAACACAAATCAAGTATACGTCAATGTTCACTCTATAGTCAGCTATGACTGTATGGACCCACCCCAGGTGATCACACAGAGCCAAACCGCTTTTAGGAAAACTGGAAGTGGGAAAGTGAGGACTTTATTTCATTTGGGATTAATTGAACAGGGACCTTGGCCACTTGACTCCTAAAAGTTGGCTGAGCCTGATGAAAAAGTTCAGTCACCTTCTCAAAAGTTAGATAACAGTGTTATGTTTCTTAAAGCTTAGGGAGGGAGGGAGGGAAGGAAGGAAGGAAGGAAGGAAGGAAGGAAGGAAGGAAGGAAGGAAGGAAGGAAGGAAGGAAGGAAGGAGAGAGGGGAGAAGTGAGGAAGGAAATGAGAGTGGGGACAGGTGAAGAAGGAAGGAAATGAGGGAGGAGGACACGTGAGGAGGGAGGGAGGGGGGGCAGAAGGAAGAAAGGAAGGAAAGAAAGAAAGAAGGAAGAAGGAACAAAATGTGGGTGGGGGGAAGATAGTGGGAAGGAGGGAGGGAGGACATGGCGGATAGGACAGGTGAAGAAGGAGGGAAGGTAAGGAGGGAGAGGGGACAGATGAAGAAGGGAGGGAGGGAGAAGGAAAGTTTAATGAAGGTGGATAGGTGAAGAAAAGGAAGGAGGAAGGAAGGAAGAGGAAGGAAGGAAGGTAAGACAAGCGAACCAGGAAAAGGAAGGACGGAAGGCAGGAAGGAGGAAAGGAAGGAAGGAATGAGAGGGGAAGAAGTGAGGAAGGAAATGAGAGTGGGGACAGGTGCAGAAGGAAGGAATGAGGAGGGATGAGGCCACGTGAGGAGGGGCGGGAGGGGGGGCCGCCAGAGAAGGAAGAAAGGCAAGGAAAAGAAAGAAAGAAGGAGAAGGAACAAAATGTGGGTGGGGGGAAGGAATGTGAGGAACGGAGGGA